>JBBPBX010014469.1:7733-23373 GCA_038048925.1 Garcialebias charrua
ATACAGGTAATCCCCGACTTATGAGCGCTCTTACTTACGAGGTTCCGGATTTACGAGGTTATCATGTTTAATAAAAATATGAAATAAAAAGTAAAAAAATGGTCCCTGAAACTTTTTCTCCCCTGTAAGGGGTCCCTGAACCAAAACGTTTGAGAACTCCTGCCTTACGGCATGGTTGAATAGAATGACACTGAACATGTTACTGGCTAAAAAATGTGGTGTAAGTGCAATATCCTGATGCATGCTCAATAATCCAGGTAGAAAAAGCTAAGTCTGGTCCTCTGGACATAAAAAAAAAAAAAAAAAAAAGAATGTAGAAACGTTTCGTCTTTTGTCCAAAAGACTTCCTCAGTCTGAGCTGCTGTATTCAGCTCAGTCTTATAAATAGCACCCTCTCACCGTGGATCAACCAGTTTGCTGCTGACAGCTGAAACCAGCTGCTCACATGATCAAGGAGGACCATCAGCCTAACGATGGATTGTTAGCACCATGATGGTTGTTTGCTATTTACAGGGAGCTGAGTGATACTAGCAATAACAGCATTGTAAGAGGGAGACAGTTGAACCCGGAGGCCTCCACCTTTGTTTAATGATGGACGGTTTCTTTTCACAAAGTTTCCCTTCTTTACTCCTCTCTCAAACCATCGTTCCTCTCCATCAAGGATGTGAACATCTTCAACCCTGAAAGAGTGACCGCTGGCGTGGAGATGAGTGTAGACTGCAGAGTCCTGACCTGATGATGTTGATCTTCTGTGCTGGGCCATCCTTTTGGCCAGTGGCTGTTTAGTTTCCCTGATGTAAGACTGATCACCCCTCTTGACACTGAACAGCATACACACTATTACTCTGTTTGTGCCTGGGGGCTGGATCTTTGGGATGAACTTTGCCATAATGTATTTTGGGGTTTAAAAGCCACTGGGATGTTGTAAGTGAAATGTTTGAAACTTTATGCTGTGCTTTTTTATCTTAAAAACACAGGCCCAGATCGGTGTTGGGGTAGTTACCCAAAATAAGTAATTTGTTACACATTACTAGTTACTTTAAAAAAAAGTAACATATTACACTACTTAGTTACTCAGTTCTGAAAGTAACTTAGTTACATTACTTTCGGATTACTCTAATACCTGAGATTTAACCTGTATTAATTTTTATCTTTCAATAATGATATTAGAGATCTTTTTGACACTCATTTTTGATGAAAAAGTAAAACAGCAGTGCTACATAACAAGCACAATGCATATGTAAACGTGCCATTCAAAATGTAAAACATGTTTTAAAAAAATAAAACAAAATAAAAAATAAAACATCTGAAATGTTTGTTTACAAGTTTGTTTACCTCAGCCTTTGTAGTGGTTGCCTGGCGGTGAAATTCAAGCCGAGCCTGCTTAAACGGTGGCGGCATCAAACTTGCACCATCCCTCTGCGGCTCTTTAGCAACTAGCTTAGCATTAGCGTGTTGTCTTTGTAAATGCTTGTAAAGATTTGACGTCGAGTTCGCAGCAGTAGACAGTGTCTTGTTGTGGCCCAGACATAGCTTGCACACTACTGTAATGTTCTTGTCCTTTCTCGTGACAAAAGAAAAATAATATGAATACTTCCATCCATAAAATGACATTGCCGTATGTCTATGTACCTTTATATGTCTATGTACGTTGACGTATGACGTTCCGACGTCATCGCGTACGTCTTTGTTTTCCCCACGTGACAGTCTGCTCCATAGATATCTATATATAATGTCTATGGTCTGCTCCGTCGTCCTCGTCCCACAACTCTTCTCCGAAAGGTAAAATAAAATAAATAAATAAAACTATTCTCCGAAAGGTCCTGATTGTAACGCAAGTAACGAATGTAAGGTTTTGTTAGTAACTGTAATATATTACAGGCATTTTCAAAGTAGTGCGTTACACTACTAAGTTACTGAAAAATGTAATGGCATTACTGTAACGCGTTACTAAGTAACGCGTTACACCCAACACTGGCCCAGATGGAAGCATCAAATGCACATCACAAGGACTGACTTCCCTCTCTGCTTTGACAATCCCTCTACTTCCATGTTAGAAAAAATGGATTGGTAGATGGAGTAGACAAATCTTTTCTTGTCTCTGTTGTTGTATTTGCGCTGCCTTGTTGGTGCTCTAGATGGTGCTGCATTCCTCTGAGGTCTGGTTCAACAACTGATTGACACTGTTAGCACCAGGACATATGAATAGTACAGTACTGACCCACCAGAAGACCAAGATGAACCAGTGACTGCATTATAGTGTTAATTATGTTTTACCTCTCCTGTGCTTGCTCCTAAAAGAAATTCTTGACCATGCAGTTTTTTTATGGGTAGATTCAAAATTACCAGTAGAACATCTGATGTGCATCTCATAGCTATGTAAATTTGCATTGCTTTCCATAAAACAGGTGTGTCAAACTCACTTAAAAAAGGGGGGCCAAAATTAAAACCTTTTTCAAACCAAGGGTCACTTTAGAAACTAGATTAACTCATATTGGATACCCAACATATTTTCTTGGTCACATGTATCATGTCTTGCCGTCAGGAGGTGTTGAACCAATTTGCAGGAGGATGACAGGAGGCACGTGAAAAATCCAAAAATTTATTTATTTACTAAAACAAAGCAAAGGCTGTCGGGGCAGCGTACCTACTAAGGAACTGGAGGACGGAGGGTAGAACACAATGCTATAGAAGGACAATCCTGAGACAAAGACAAGACGGAGGAAAACTGAATATATACACACAACACTGATTACTAATCAGTGTTGTGTGTATATATTCAGTTTTCCTCCGATTAACACGAGACGCAGGTGAGACAGGGCACCCGCTTCGGATGTTATCAACCATAAAATGGCCCTTATCAATTATTATCATTCCCATACATAGCGGTCAGAATGCCCCTACTGTACCTACTACAGTAGTAGGTTTCAAGGTACATTGTCTTATTTATTTATTTTTTCAAGGTACATTGTCACCGTTACAAGCGATGACAGCAGGCTCCATCTTTAGCTACGTGGTTAGGTTTAGAGTAAAGGGTCTTGGGTTAGGTTTAGGGTCTTGGTTAGGTTTAGGCACAAGGGTAAGGGGGTTAGGTTTAGGGTTGGTCCTTCGGGTCAGGTTTAAGGTTAGGTTGAGGAAAACGGTTACATAAGCTGAAAAAAACAAAAACGCTACACTTCCGGGTTTACGGAAACACGCTGCCTACTCACAGCGATAACAACACTGATAACGTTCTGTTAAACATGCTAGTAGGTAGATTGTGACCTATTCGCCGCTACAAATGGGGATGATAACAGTTGATAACGCACATTGTATGGACTGACAACATCCGAACACGCTGGACAGGGGCAGAACACAAGCGAGAAAAAACACAGAGAGCTGAATTAAACACAAGAGGCTGAAACACAAAGCAGGTAAAACACAGAGAGTTGAACTAAACACAAGAGGCTGAAACACAGAAACTCCAGACAACTAGGGGACAGACTATGACAACAGGTTCCTCAACAAGAATTTGACTGGTCTCATTTTATGTTCTCTGTGTTTTTGACATAATAATCAAAGATTACTGAAAAAAGTCAAGAGATAGAAATACTTTACGTATAAGATACGTAACATAAGACATGAGATGTCAACAAGGGCCACGTGGCCCCTGGGCCTTGAGTTTGACACATATGCCATAAAAGTTTAAAGAGGAGGGGAATTGTTACCGTTGTTTTTCTTAAAGGGCTGTTCACAAGACTATAGATGGTAGCAAGAAGAAAACAAAAACCAAGATGTTTTTTTGTCTATTACTCCTCAGCCAAAGAAATACTATGTGAATAAAAATATAAAGGGTTCCCCAGCAGATAGGGGTGAATCATGACATGGGGAGGCGACTGACCAAGTGGTGACGGCAGAAGCAACAATTAAACAATTGTGTTCTTGCTAATTTAAGGAAAGATTTCACTCAGTGATTGTCTGTCATTGCAAGTATTCAATACTAATTAGTTCAAGCTTCAGTAAATGGACTCCCACAAACCATGAGATGCATAAACTCCTCCACTGGAGGCAGCACCTCACTCCCAACCCCGAGAGGACAGACCACCCTTTTCCAACTGAGGACCATGGCCTCAGATGATCCCAATTCCAACCACTTCATTCTCAGCTGTGAACCGCTCCAGTGAGAGCTGGAAATGATGGCACTATGACGCCAACAGGACCACATCGTCTGCAAACAGCAGCGATGTAATCCTGAGACCAACAAACTGAACCCCTGGCTGCACTTAGAAATTCTGTTCATAAAAGTTATGAACAGAATCAGTGAGAATATACAGCGCTGGTGGAGTCAACTCCCGGTGTTTTATCTGTTAAAACTAACACAAGAAAATGACCACTGGCAGCTGGATTCATGTTAAAAATGTTTACAGAAGGTGAACACAAATGCCTTCCTGTTTTTTTTTAAATCAATATCACATTGAATCTCAGGTTTAAATCACATCAGACGTGTGGTTATCAGTGTGTTGGTGACACTTTCACATCAGAGTTCATCAACATCTCTGTCCTTCCACGTGAGTTCATTTTGATTAATTAAAGTGAGACAAACTGAAAACTTGACTCAAAGTGTTTTTGTTGACATTTTATAAAACCAATAAATATTTAAAGTTTCTAATTCAGAAGAACTTTTTAGGCAGCTTCATGTCAGTGGAGAACGTTCAATATCAGGTTTTTGCAAATGTTGCGGATTTTGGACATTTTCAGGCCGTACATGACAGGATTAAAAAGAGGCTGGACCGTTAGGAAATACAAGGACAAGAAAACCCGCAGCACGTTGGGCAGGTAGCTCATGTTAAATCTGCTCTGTGATATTTCAAAGCTGCCACCGCAGGAGAAGTTCAAGATGGACGCCAGATGAGGCGTGCACGTGTTGAGGGCTTTCTGTCGCGTCTGTTTGGACCCAGAAAAACATACGACCAGAATCTTGACGTAAGTGTAAACGATTAAAAGCAGAGCAACAAAGATGGTGCTGAAAGTAGCTACGAGTCCATAAAAGTTGATGAAAGTGGTGTCTGAGCAGGCCAGCTTGACCACAGAGTACATGTCACAGTAAACTTTGTGAATGTGGTTCCCGCACAGCTTCAGAGGTGAAATCAGAGCTAAGGAGACAAACATGACCCAACAAGGATACAGCCAGGACACAGCGGTGAGCAGGGCCGTCCTTTTAGGGCTCATCCAGCTGTTGTACTGCAGAGGATGACAGATGGCCAGGTACCTGTCGTACGACATGACGGCCAGGTTTAAAAACTCCACCGCTCCGTAAGAATGAACAATGAAGACCTGCAGGAGGCAAAGTGGAACAGAAACAGTGTGGACGCCCGAGACGATCTGGGTCAGCAGCAGCGGAAACAAGCCTGTACTTCCATACAGCTCATTTACAAACAGGCTGCACAGAAACATGTACATGGGTTCATGTAGACTCCTGTTCACACAGATGACCACGATCAGAACAACGTTACAGCAGATGATGGTGACGTAAAGACACACCACAACAGTGAAATATAAATATTTCAGAACTTCAGAGTCCAAGTAAGCAGCAAGAGAGAAAAATGAAACCTGCGAGGAATTCATTGTTTTTACATCAACAGCTTAAAGTTTAAAAAGTTTGTATTTGTAGATAAGTTCAGCCTGTGGTGTCAGCCATGATGATCACAGAGTGTAATACTGATAAGAAGCGTCTGTGTGGATTCTCAGTCATCCTGTCATGATCCGGCTGAACGTTTCAGTCAAAGAGGAAAAAGATCAGCTGCTGCTTGTTGAAGAAGCTCTCAGGACAGAAAAGATTCATTAAAACCATGAACAATGTCCGTCTCACTGTCAGAAATAACACGATTAGAAACAAACCACAGAGGTGACCCCCCCGCCCGCCTCATCTAAACCTGAGCTGAGACTCATCTGTTTTTTTTATTAAAACTTCTGAGAGGACACCCCCAGCAGCAGAGGGACGCCATTAACACAAGTCAGTCTACGACAACATGTTCATAAACTTTATGATGAAAAAACAAATACATAGAGAATGTCTGCAGAAAAGTTTAAAGCTGAGTCACTGGTTGCCATGACGACATGAAACATTAACTTGTGTATTCTGTGGTAAGATCTGTAATCTCCTCCATGATAACATGAATGTGTAAAAAAGTGTTAAAGATGTAAAAACAGCAGTTCAGTCGTGGAAAGTCCAACTTTCTGTGACCTGTTTAAACTCTAAATGAAAGTTCTGCTGAAAAGTCTGAGCGTTAGGTCCAAACAGAACCAGGTTTTACCACATAATCAAAAATTATACCATTGATGTTCATGAGGACACTTTCTGGAAGATATAATCTACAGGACGTCATAAGATGCTCTGCTACCAAAACTCATGGCACAATTCTTGAATGAGCTGCATGTTTTATAGTGTGCAAGTTTTATTGTTGCCATGGAAACAGCAAAGTGACTGCAGTGATGGAAACACACACCTGTCACTGCTTCATCACACACCTGTCACTGGTTCATCACACACCTGTCACTGCTTCACCACACACATGTCACTGCCTCATCTCACACACATGTCACTGCCTCATCTCACACACCTGTCACTGCCTCATCTCACACACATCTCACTGCTTCATCTCACACACATGTCACTGCTTCATCTCACACACATGTCACTGCTTCATCTCACACACATGTCACTGCGTCACACATACCTGTCATTGCTTCATCTCACACACATGTCACTGCTTCACACATACCTGTCAATGCTTCACTTCACACACATGTCACTGCTTCATCTCACACACATGTCACTGCTTCATCTCACACACATGTCACTGCATCACACATACCTGTCAATGCTTCACTTCACACACATGTCACTGCTTCATCTCACACACATGTCACTGCATCACACACACCTGTCACTGCTTCATCTCACACACATGTCACTGCTTCACACATACCTGTCAATGCTTCACTTCACACACATGTCACTGCTTCATCTCACACACATGTCACTGCTTCATCTCACACACATGTCACTGCATCACACACATGTCACTGCTTCATCTCACACACATGTCACTGCATCACACATACCTGTCAATGCTTCACTTCACACACATGTCACTGCTTCATCTCACACACATGTCACTGCATCACACACACCTGTCACTGCTTCATCTCACACACATGTCACTGCTTCACACATACCTGTCAATGCTTCACTTCACACACATGTCACTGCTTCATCTCACACACATGTCACTGCTTCATCTCACACACATGTCACTGCATCACACATACCTGTCAATGCTTCACTTCACACACCTGTCACTGCTTCATCTCACACACCTGTCACTGCTTCATCTCACACACATGTCACTGCTTCATCTCACACACATGTCACTGCGTCACACATACCTGTCACTGCTTCACAGGGGGGCCGCCAGGAATATTGGGCCCCATGAAAAAAAAATCCAATTGGGCCCCCCTGCAATAAGTATTTCAGTTTTGTTGTGTAATGGTAGAAAGCGCAAGAGAGAGAGGAAAATCCCCAGAGACTCTGCCATACATGTCAAATTGTCCATAATTTAAATGGATTTTCCCTAATTTTGCAGGTATACAGGTGTAGAAAGCAACCTCACGATTTTTTTCAGTTTTACAAATTTTCTTTAAAAAAACTCAGTTTCAAATGTAAAACAACCCAATAAAGTTAAATGAACACATTCTTCAACTCTACACCCAGTCTGTCTTTATATGTCATTGTTAATATTATTGTCTAATGAAGTAACTGTGATATGTGCATATTTTGTGATGATAGTGCTCCAATCGTTCTACAAATCGTTCTGCCGTTAGAAATAAGTTCTCTCCCCGACCTCCTTTCTGCCTGGTTTGTGCTGTATCTCCCCCGCAGACAGCCCCCCACCCCCAATACAGAGTTGTTGGTGAAAATTACAATTACGGATTTTTGACAGTCACTATACAGGTAAATGTCCCAAGGGGTTGCCATGTATGCTCTGCAGTTACCTTACATGTCAATGAACAGTGTTGCTCACCTTTTTCACAGGGACAGGGAGGAGGAGTTCCACTGCTATTGGGAGTTTGGGCTGCTGCTGATTCTGACTCATCTGTTGTTAAGTGTGGTGAATAGTACAGGGATAAGTTATATGTATATATGAATATCTTGGTAAACATTTTCTTTCATTGATTAAATGCTGGTGAAATATGTCGTTACATTTGTGCCACCAGCTTGAGTAACACTGATTTAACAGCAGATATCAATATAAATGAACAATAATTTGAAGCATGTGCATTCAAATCACACACACGCTTGCTCATCTCCCTCTGCTTGCTCGTGGCTCTGTCTCTGCATGTTCAACCCAAGTTATATGTAAATGAAGCACATCAACAGCCAATCACAGCCAGGTTGTTTTCATTCAATCAAAGCATGTCTTGCAAATCAAAGTACTGAACCAAGAGGCGGAAGTGACAAAATCTTAGATATATTAAATCAACAAAATATAATATATAACTTAAACATTTGTAGCCCAAGAATATTTAGTTAAGCATACAAATATGCTTATTGTCAATGTGCATTTTAGGCAACATTTCTAAATTATATTACTTGTTGGTTTTGGTATTATTTGTAGATATTCAAATTCTACTAAGCAATACAACAAAATGTCTGTAAAGAAGACGGACTATCTAGTAAATTAATTTGAATATCTACAAATAGAATCAAACCCAACAAATAATACATCTTAATGTAATTAAGAAATATTGCCTATAATAATAATAATAAAAAAAAGTTAAACTTTTCTTGTTTTTCTACCTGGAATACTGCATAATGGCATTACCTAAAACACAATGACAGTAAGCATATTTGTATGCTTAACTAAATATTCTAATCTGGTCTACAAAATAAAAGCATGTGTATATTATAATAATAATAATAATAATAATAATAATAATAATAATAATAATAATAATAATAATAATAATAATGAATTCAATTTATAACGCACTTTTCATTAATGAAAATCTCAACGTGCTATTATCTTATTATCTTTTGTTGAGTTAATAAATCTAAGATTTTGTCACTTCCGCCTCTTGGTTCAGTAATTTTAATGAAAAAGACCTGTCTGTGGTTGGATGGTGACGTGTGGTTCATAACTTGGGTTGCGAGCTCAGAGCCGTGATGACAGACAACAGACAGAGAAGAGAGGGAGGGAGCAAAAAAAAAACGAGGAGCCCGCTGCCGTCAGAGACACGACGAGCAAGCGTGGCGTGTGCATGTGTTCTGAACGCAAACACACTTCAAATTATTGTTAGTTCATATATCTGCTCTCAAATCAGTGGTAACATACTCAAACTGATGGCATAATATGCCATCGTGAAATGGATGCTAAGCTAGCGAACAGGTTGATAATCACGCGCACATCTCTACCCACCTCTCTTGGGGAAAAACTGTTACAAATCGAGACCCTTTCCTTTGTCTGTCTTCCTTTTCTTATTTCTCTTTCCTATTTTGACAGCCTGATTTTACGATTTTTCTGGGCAGCATGTCTGTTTTTACTCTGTCATCCTCTGAGTCTGACTGCAAAGTACCACACAGCAGCATCAAGTGAGCTCAGAGGCTCTTCTTCTTCTTCTTCTTCTTCATGGGGTTTTATGGCGGTTGGCAAAACACGTTAGGTGTGCATTACCGCCACCACTGGTATGGAGTGTGGTTCTTCATGGGATAATTAGCTCAGAGGCTCTGAGTGAGCCAGAGCCCAAAGCAGCTAGGAACATACCATTTCATGCAGATACAGAGGGGTGTTTGTTAAATATGACAATGTTTGCTTTTTGGTCTGGGAGAGATAATATTTAAGTTTTACTGTTAAAACAAGTAAAAACAAAGCTACTACCATTAATGTATTATTATCAGGGGCCCACCACACCATGAAAAAAATAAAAATAAAAAAGGCCAATCTGGGGCCCCTGTTTGTCAAGGGCCCCTGGAATCATACCAACTTTTACCCCCCATACGGCGCCCCTGCTGCTTCATCTCACACACATGTCACTGCGTCACACATACCTGTCAATGCTTCACTTCACACACCTGTCACTGCTTAACCTCACACACCTGTCACTGCTTCACTTCACACCTGTCACTGCCTCATCACACACACACACGTCACTGCTTCACTACACACACCTCTCACTGCTTCACCTCACACACATGTAACTGCTTCACTTCAAACACCTGTCACTGCTTCATCACACATAAATGTCACTGCTTCATCACACATACATGTCACTGCTTCATCACACATACATGTCACTGCTTCATCACATACACCTGTCACTGCTTCACCACACAGACATGTAACTGCTTCACTTCAAACACCTGTCACTGCTTCATCACACATAAATGTCACTGCTTCATCACACATACATGTCACTGCTTCATCACATACACCTGTCACTGCTTCACCACACACACCTGTCACTGCTTCACCTCACACACCTATCACAGCTTCACCTCACACACCTGTCACTGCTTCATCACACACCTGTCACTGCTTCACCTCACACACCTATCACAGCTTTAACACACACACCTGTCACTGCTTCACCTCACACATCTATCACAGCTTCACCACACACACCTGTCACTGCTTCATCACACACCTATCACAGCTTCACCACACACACACCTGTCACTGCTTCACCTCACACACCTGTCACTAATTCACCTCACACCTGTCACTGCTTCACCTCACACACCTGTCACTGCTTCACCTCACACACCTGTCACTGCTTCACCTCACACACCTGTCACTGCTTCACCTCACACACCTGTCACTGCTTCATCACACACCTGTCACTGCTTCACCTCACACACCTGTCACTGCTTCACTCACACACCTGTCACTGCTTCACCTCACACACCTGTCACTGCTTCACCTCACACACCTGTCACTGCTTCACCTCACACACCTGTCACTGCTTCACCTCACACACCTGTCACTGCTTCACCTCACACACCTGTCACTGCTTCACCTCACACACCTGTCACTGCTTCATCACACACCTGTCACTGCTTCACCTCACACACCTGTCACTGCTTCACCTCACACACCTGTCACTGCTTCACCTCACACACCTGTCACTGCTTCACCTCACACACCTGTCACTGCTTCACCTCACACACCTGTCACTGCTTCACCTCACACACCTGTCACTGCTTCACCTCACACACCTGTCACTGCTTCATCACACACCTGTCACTGCTTCACCTCACACAACTGTCACTTCTCTCTCATGGAGTTTAGTTTTCATTTGATGTTTCATCTCAACATATTGGTTGTTTGTAGTTTAATTAAATAAATGTTTCTTGGTTTACCTGACACTCTCCCACCTGCCTGCCACTGCAAGTCCTTTGTTCAAAAACTTCACTTTTGTTGAATTTGATTTGTTCTGACTAATGTTGAAGAACATCCAAATCTTCTCATCGAACTTTATTTTGCGTAACTTTTCTAATCTAATAAAACTTGTGAATGTTTGTGTGTTGCTGTCGTCTAATTGCTGCTGTGAACACATCTTACTCCCACTGGTCACCGCTTCGGAGAATAAACACCCAAAGGATGTCCTGAAGCTGCTCAGCAGTAACCATGGTGACAGGAACGCGTCCTCCTCTAGTCCCAAGAGCTGCTAATTGTCCTGTTAGCGTCCGAGTGTCCACACAGACCACGTCCTCTGGGTCTCAGAGACGACTGTAAACATGATGCAATCACACAGATGACCTCTGACCCTGAAACTGCTGCTCTGAGTGGAAACAAGGACTTGAAGCTGTGAAATGACCCAGAATCAAGGTCAAGAACAGGAACACACAGCATCACCTCAGCAGCTTCAAGTGGACCAGTTTTACTTCAGGAAGATAATTAAATTTGATTTATCGTATGTACTAAAGTTTTAATAATACAGTTCATACAAATAGTGAAATTGAACTGTTTGTACAATCATTAAACCAGTAGGGGATCTGATCCGGCCCTGTCCCCTGTGAAGGTGAGCTAAAACAAATTACTGAACCATCCAGACATTAAAGACACTTTATAGTCGGACACTGTGATGCATAACATTTTTATTTGAGTCCAACACCAAACAGCAGCACAAAGATCCAGAGTCATCAGACAGGTTCATCATCATCAGCAAAAAGCAGACGAGCCCATGAGGTTCTCAAACCAGTCCCTCTCCTCTCCATGACTGAGATCTTGTGAATGAATGTAACAAACAGAGATAACAGACGTCCAACCGGAACCGAACACGAGCTCGACTTTGTGCCGAGGATGTGGACACAATCCGGGCTTTGTTTCAGTAGTGATCGGATAGAGCTTAAAGGTGCTATGTGTAACTTTCTGTAGAACGCAGCACTTAGAAATATTTTCAACAGGCAAAGCATTCTGATCCCTCCCCCTCAGAGCCATATATGGCTCTGCCCCCCTTGCTCTGCTGAAATTCAAATTCAAGCTCTGTTTTTATTGGCTGATTCAAATTCAAGCTCTGTTTTTATTGGCTGGTTACAAACTCTGTTTTTATTGGCTGGTTAACGGCGGGTCACTCTGTGTTTTTAGTGTTTTTATAAATGCTGATAGAGAAGCAAGGGGACTATAGTTTTTTTCAGAGATTACTTTGTCTAACACCAGTCTGTCAGTAGATAGTGACAGAGTGAAGAAATATGTTTAAAATATATTGTTAGAAAAGTTACAGACTGTACTACAAAGTTACCGTATTCACCGGCATATAAGTCACACCTTCTTGCCTACATTTCTAAGCCCTGCGACTTATAGGCCGGTGCGACTTATACGTCGATTTTTCCAATATTTTGGTCATAATTTGACTTTGGTCAAAAACTCCAAAAATGGTGCAGTACCAGTTTCGGCCGCTATGGGCGCTAAGAAACCCTTTACAGTACCTACACTGTTGACATCTGCCTGGTCCAAAAATGGTGCAGTGACACAGAAGATGAAGACTTCAATGGTTTTGAATAAATAAATAAAAACCATAAAATAAATACAGTATCTGTTTCTGTCATCATTTTAAACTGAGACACGTTTTTTACTGTAATGTCAGCTAATAAAAATATATTTTTATGTGTTTATCTTTAAAGATAAATGATGAAAGACACAAAATATACAAAAATTATGTTCATTTATTAATGAAAAGTTCAACTAAGACACATCAAACAAAATACTGTAGTTTTTATGTGATAATCTTGTCAAAAGTCCTTCCAAACAATTTGGCAGCCAGTCCAAAATAATGTTCATTTATTAATGAAAAGTTCAACTAAGACACATCAAACAAAATACTGTAGTTTTTATGTGATAATCTTGTCAAAAGTCCTTCCAAACAATTTGGCAGCCAGTCCATTTTGGGCAAAACACCAGTTCACGTGAGGTGCGACCTATAGGCCGGTGCGACTTATAGGCCGATGCGACTTATACGTTGATTTTTCCATTTAATTGGGCATAATTAGGTTGGTGCGACTTATACTCCGGTGCGACTTATACGCCGACGAATACGGTACATAGTGCAGCTTTAAAAGTGACCCCGGTGCTCAGTATTCCCACAACGATCTACTGCTGACTAGAGAATTAAACTCCCCTGACCCCTCTTTGCAATTCCACAAAGGGTTCAAACCTGGGGCCTCATGTACATAGACTTGTGTGGATTTCCTACAGAAACTTGGCATACGCTTAATTCGTTAAATCTTGGAAACAAAGCCAACATTCAACATGTCTGCTGCTTCCTTAAGGCCCCCGCATAGCTCTGCGTACGGCCGTACATCGCTGTACGCCGTCCGTACGCAGAGGCACAAGCGTAGCCGGGCATGTATGCGCCAAACTCAAATTTTACGACCGCATACGCAAACGCGTTGTCGCACAATAAACTGCCCAACGCCGGACTGTTTTGTATGCGACACAAATATATTAAATCCCTCTCCTTCATCCTTGATCTGGCCTTTTCTTTTGTTTTTTTGCCAAAAGGCAGTGATCGCTTCCTCCTCCATTGACTCCATGACTGAAATGATGAGGAAATGAATGAATTTGTCACGAGCGAATTAAACTCGGGTCCAGCGTGGCTGCTGGAGGTTCTACAGATTTCCCCGTGTGCTGTTCTGATATGTGGGCTGTAGGACCAGCGCTCGCTATTTTTAAAACAATTTTATAACTTTTTATTGACATATAAACACAGAACTCCGCTGCGGCTGCCCGCTCGCACCTTTTTTCCCCCACCCGACCTGTAAATCAATTCAGTAGGTGTGTCAGCAAATGACCAATCAGCGACCTCAATTTGTCCCGTAGATAAACGCTCTGGGCTACAGCTGCTCAAATGACGTCAATAATTTGATGCGAAAACGCAAGAATGAACGCGAGAACGAACGCTGAGCAGTGTGGGTGAACTGTCTGCGTACAACACGCGCGTACGGACACGCGTACGGACATACGCAAAGCTATGGGTGAGCCTTTAGATAGAGAACTTTACTAATGGGCTTTTCTATGTATGTGAATGCTCCTGCAAAGTGCCCTGAGACAACTCTGTTGTGATTTGGCACTATATAAATAAACTGAATTGAATAAAACAGCATATCTGTCATATCTGTCAGCATCACCTGTATGAATAAAGGTTGTATAATAAATGCACAAATAAATCCAGATGTATGAAACTGTGCGTTCGCACGAATCCAAGCACACGTCCTTTGAGCATCCCTAACAATGTGGAATTGAGCTCACATAATGGAATACCCAACTCCTCCCTTGACAAGCCCCAATTTAAATATGCAAATGTATTTAAATATGTCCTGCACCTGAGGAATCTCTTCTCTGCACTACCTTAAAGCATGTGTACATGTGGGAAAAGGAGGAACTTCATGGACTGTGAGTTGGAGACACTACTAAATGAGGTAGAGGCTCATAAAAACATTCTGTTTGATGCTGTTCTCTGGCATTATCACCACTCACAAGAGGTGTGAGTGGTGATAATGTGTGTGCAAAGTTGTAAATGCTGTGGGGTCAGAGAAGCACACACTTGCAGAAAGGAAAAAAATGGTCACATATTAAGACGATTTAATGAATTTACTCACGAGAAGCCACCCATCCTGCACCATGACAGCTTGTAGTCTGTTCCCAACCATGCTGTTCATTAAAATGAACAAATCACACATTGGACCACGTATTATTATGTCTACTCATCTATGTTTATATCAGCCAGTCGGGACTCACTTGTAGCTCTTTTAGTCAGGCTTTATTGACACTCTCTCATAGCATGCACATCTATAGGTCCCTCATTCTGATGAGTCCCCAGTGGATCTGCACCAACACATTGGTTCCCATCTTCATACAGTACAGACCATACCACCTGACCACAATGTCAGTTAGTTGCTTCTGCACATCGCATATAATTTGCACATAGACTGAATGAAAATGCTTCCTGTTAACATAAATGTATTCATCCTGAGATGGTGTTTTATGGCAATGTGTGTGCAGTCGATAGCTCAGATACATTAGGAACACCAGCTGTTGCTGCAGAGTGTGCGTTACTGTTGGCCTGGTCAACTGTGCTGTAGGGAATTTGATATTCCTGGTTG
>JBBPBX010014469.1:23497-37342 GCA_038048925.1 Garcialebias charrua
CGTTACTGTTGGCCTGGTCAACTGTGCTGTAGGGAATTTGATATTCCTGGTTGACATACGGATGATTCCATCCCACACAGCTGGCAGGGCTCGGCTCAGGGACGACTGGCACAGTCCTGATCGGTCTGTCAGCTCTCTCTGGAATGCCCCTGTTGCTAAGAACCTCAGTGTGGTCAGTAGCTGTATGTGCACAAGCAGGACACAGCTCCTCGCTGTGTTGCGCTCCAAGACAGGCCGCAGCTCCAAGCACAGTTCTACAGTTACTTTTATTCCTCATATTAAACATATAGTCAAAACAGGATTTCATCATCTAAAAAATATAGCCAGAGTCTGCCCTCTTCTTTCTCTCACCAATACTGAGACTTTGATGCATGCTTTTATTTCTAGTCGTTTAGACTACTGTAACTGCTTTCTGGTCTCCCTAAGAAAAATGTGTCCACCTTCAGCTGTTACAAAACTCTGCTGCTCATGTGCTAACCAAGACCAGAAGACAGGCTCATAATACACCTGTTTCAAAATCATTGCATTGGCTCCCTGTGCACCTCAGATTGATTGATTGATTCTTTTAGTGGTTTTTAAATGTCTCAATCAGTGGTGGGCAGCGCTAGTCCAAAATTTAGTTCCGCAATATCTAAAGCGCTTATTAAGTTATTTAGGTCCGCAATTTCAAAAGCGCTTATGTCTTAGGAAAACTAGCGGAAGCTAATTTTAAAGCGCAAGTTCAATTCAACACTTGGTAGCCAGCAATAAGTTATGCAATATTTGCACTACACTGCCAACTAGCGGTGCATGAACTGTTATACACCTTCATCCTACCTATAACCGCGAATCGCTGGGGATGTCATTTCCTAAAATAGACCTTTCGCTCATGGTCTAAAAATTAAAAAGTTGTTGAATGTGTTGAGGATTGCTATTTCGGCTGCTTCTTTGTCTTTTTCTTTTGTTTATTGTAGATTTTTCATTAAAAATGCATCGATAAAGTAATTTTAAAACAGTTTACTGGAAAACTGAAGCGCTGCAATACATTATGGGCACATGACGAAAGCAAAGCACAGAGTACAGGAAACCAAATGGACATATACCTTCTCTCAATGATTGCTGTTAGTTGGGAGGGGAGCTGTAGAATGGATCACGTGCATTATGATTCATAACAGTTAAACTTTCCACTGTTCAAGACAATGAATACTGATAGATAGTTATTAGCGGTACTGCATTTTAAATAGAAAAAGCGCAAATCTGCTTATGAATTATAAAAATTAGTAAATCCGCTAAAGCGCAAACAAATTGTTTAGGTCCGTAATTAGCGGATTTGCGCTTTAGCGGGCTGGTGCCCACCACTGATATCCACTCACCTAATTTCATACATGTGGATGGATTAATTGTTCATCATGTATGTCCGATTTTTTGTGTACAATAACAGTTTTCACATCATAAACAGTTTATTTCACTTCTAAGTATCGCCAATGGGCCAATAACCATAGAAACGTGCATAAACAAGCCATGGGGTTGCTGTGGGGCTGTGCACATTTCCAAGTTCATTTTATTCTTGATACATATGAAGCTTTGCATGAAATCAGGTGTACACTTCTTTTTTTTTTTTTGCCTATGCACCTTTGTACATGATGCCCCTGGATCACTTTTCAAAACCCAGATGAAATCTATACTGCTCTTCCTGAATCTGAGGTATGAAAATTGGTCAGAGCCTCCCTTCCAACAAGTGTAAACTTTTCTGAGGTGGCTGAGAAGTGTGATCTCTCAATAGTTACAACACACATTATGGTCCTACTTCTTAAAAATTAAGACCTACTTGTTTATCACTCTGAAGATATCATCCTGGTTCATCAAGCGACACTAAAGAAACCATTACAGCCAAAACACACCCAGAACTTTCAATATCTTGGAATTAACGTCATCCACTCGTGGTGCCCTGCCATTGTAGAGTTTTCAAGTACCCCGGCAACCTCTGCCATGATAATGGAGCCACCTTCACCTGAGTCTTCAGACTTTGCCTTCTTGAAGGTGGACATGGCAAATGTATAAAGTGCTCCTTTCACAATACAACAACACCCCCAATCAGGATATCCAATTCTCTACCCAAACTAAATTATTTCTCCGTAACATCTCTAAATTCCACCAGGTTTGCATCTTCAACGACAGAAGCTGCAGTCCTTCGGGCCACCCTGTACCCGTCTGCTGCTTCAAAAGTCCTCTGGGACATCCAAGCCTTAAAAGCCTTCTTCAGAAAGATGGTCTCCATTATTGCTAATGTTCACCAATGAGTCCTCTATCTGCCACCACAAAATGCACCTCTGGCCTTCAGTCCACAGCTTCTGGAATCCCACTGGAAAAGAAGGCCCTGAACATAGCCCATTCGGGTTCCATGTCTCAAACCCTTACTACTTTATAATAATAATAATAATAATAATAATAATAATAATGAATTTAATTTATAACACACTTTTCATTAACAAAAATCTCAAAGTGCTACAAAGTGCAACTAAAATCAAAGATCTGATTTGATTTGATTTGATGTTTATTCATTCATTTTAAAAGAACAATACAAGACAGTTTCATCAGATACAAGAATACAAGTAGGATAAAATGAAGGGAGCAGAAAGAAGATGAAATCTTATTATATCTGCCCCTTATTTCACAGTTTGTTCAACCAATGATAACCTTCAAACTACATCACAGAATGAATAATTCTACTTAATTTTTCTAACTGTAATACACAAACTACATCACAAAATGAATAATTCTACTTAATTTTTCTAACTGTAATACACAAACTACATCACAAAATGAATAATTCTACTTAATTTTTCTAACTGTAATACACAAACTACATCACAAAATGAATAATTCTACTTAATTTTCCTAACTGTAATACACAAACTACATCACAAAATGAATAATTCTACTTAATTTTTCTAACTGTAATACACAAACTACATCACAAAATGAATAATTCTACTTAATTTTTTCTAACTGTAATACACAAACTACGTCACAAAATGAATAACTCTACTTAATTTTTCTAACTGTAATACACAAACGCACTAAGCTACATCATAAGTACAACATAAGTGTAATACACAAACACACTAAGTTACATCATATATAGTTTTTGAGCAAGTCCTTTTTGACCTTTTTCTTAAATGTACACATTGATTTTGCATTTTTAACATCACTCTCCAGAGCATTCCACAATCGAACTCCCTGAATTGAGGTAGACCGTCCCTTTAAGCTGGTTCTGAATTGTGGTTTGATGAATATCTCTGTCGCGTTGAGATTGTAACAAATAAAAACAAGTGATGATTAAAAATAATGATAATATCAACTAAGATCAAAGATAAAATCATGTGGAGGCAGAGTAGGCTCGCTTAAAAAGAAAGGTCTTTAAGCCTTGTTTAAAGTCAACCAGTGACTGTGGAGCTCTCAGGTAGTCAGGGAGGGTGTTCCATAGGTGGGGGGCTGCCACACAGAATGCCCGGTCTCCCATGGTCCTTAATTTGGTTCGTGGAATGTGAAGGAGATTACTGTTCTGTGATCGTAGAGACCGGGTGGATGAGTATGGTGCAAGAATGTCCTTTAGATAGTCAGGTGAAGTTCCGTGTAAGCATTGGTGTGTAATGAGAGCAGTTTTGTACTGAATTCTGTAGGTGACAGGAAGCCAATGGAGGTTATGGAGAATGGGTGTAATATGTTCAAATTTACGAGCTCTCAATAAAATCCTTGCTGCACTGTTTTGAATATATTGAAGCTTCTGAAGGTTTTTGCCAGGGATTCCAATAAACAGGGAGTTGCAGTAGTCGAGCCTGGAGGAGACAAAGGCATGGACGAGTTTCTCAGCATCAGAAAAAGTTAGAGATGGTTGAAGTTTGGAGATGTTTTGAAGATGGAAGAAGCAGGTTTTAAACAGATGCTTAATGTGATTTTCAAATGTAAGATGAGAGTCGTATTGATGAATAATATAAATGGAAACAATGTTCCCTCGCCCGGACGCGGGTCACCGGGGCCCCACTCTGGAGCCAGGCCCGGAGGAGGGGCACGTTGGCGAGCGCCTGGTGGCCGGGCTTTCACCCATGGAGCTCGGCCGGGCACAGCCCGAAGAGGAGACGTGGGTCCCCCTTCCCATAGGCTCACCACCTGTGGGAGGGGCCAAAGGGGTCGGGTGCATTGTGGAATGGGTGGTGGCCGAGGGCGGGGACCCTGGCGGTCTGATCCTCGGCTACAGAAGCTGGCCATTGGGACATGGAATGTCACCTCTCTGGTGGGGAAGGAGCCTGAGCTAGTGTGTGAGGTTGAGAGGTTCCGGCTAGAAATAGTCGGACTCACCTCAACGCATGGCTCTGGCTCTGGAACCAGTTTCCTTGAGAGGGGTTGGACACTCTTCCACTCTGGAGTTGCCCCTGGTGAGAGGCGCCGAGCAGGAGTGGGCATACTTGTTGCCCCCCATCTTGGTGCCTGTACGTTGGGGTTCACCCCGGTGAACGAGAGGGTAGCCTCCCTTCGCCTACGTGTGGGGGGACGGGCTCTGACTGTTGTTTGTGCCTATGCGCCGAACGGCAGCGCAGATTACCCACCCTTTTTGGAGTCCTTGGAGGGGGTATTGGAGGGTGCGCCTCCTGGGGACTCCCTTGTTCTGCTGGGGGACTTCAACGCTCACGTGGGCAATGACAGTGAGACCTGGAGGGGTGTGGTTGGGAGGAACGGCCCCCCTGATCTGAACCCGAGTGGTGTTCTGTTGTTGGACTTCTGTGCTCGTCATGGATTGTCCATAACGAACACCATGTTCAGGCATAAGGGTGTCCATATGTGCTCTTGGCACCAGGACACCCTAGGTCGTAGTTCAATGATCGACTTTGTTGTCGTCTCATCTGATCTGCGGCCGCATGTCCTGGACACTCGGGTGAAGAGAGGGGCGGAGCTGTCAACTGACCACTACCTGGTGGTGAGTTGGCTCCGATGGTGGGGGAGGATGCCGGTCAGACCTGGCAGACCCAAACGTATTGTGAGGGTCTGCTGGGAACGTCTGGCAGAGTCTCCCGTAAGACGGAGCTTTAACTCCCACCTCCGGGAGAGCTTTGAACACGTTCCGAGGGAGGCGGGGGACATTGAGCCCGAGTGGGCCATGTTTCGCGCCTCTATTGTCGAGGCAGCTTATCGGAGTTGTGGCCGCAAGGTTGTTGGTGCCTGTCGTGGTGGCAACCCTCGAACCCGGTGGTGGACACCGGCGGTGAGGGATGCTGTCAAGCTGAAGAAGGAGTCCTATTGGGCCTTTTTGGCCTGTGGGACCCCGGAAGCAGCAGATAGGTACCGGCAGTCCAAGCGGCATGCGGCTCGGGTGGTTGCTGAGGCAAAAACTCGGGCGTGGGAGGAGTTCGGAGAGGCCATGGAGAATGACTTCCGTACGGCTTCGAGGCGATTCTGGTCCACCATCCGGCGTCTCAGGGGGGGAAAGCGGTACGCGACCAACACCATTTATGGTGGGGATGGCGTGCTGTTGACCTCAACTCGGGATGTTGTGAGTCGGTGGGCGGAGTACTTCGAAGACCTCCTCAATCCTACTGGCACGTCTTCCACTGAGGAAGCGGAGCCTGGGGACTTTGGGTCGGGCTCTCCAATCTCTGGTGCTGAGGTCGCCGAGGTGGTTAAAAAGCTCCGCGGTGGCAAGGCTCCGGGGGTGGATGAGATTCGTCCTGAGTTCCTTAGGGCTCTGGATGTTGTGGGGTTGTGTTGGCTTACGCGACTCTGCAATATCGCGTGGACATCGGGGGCAGTTCCCTTGGATTGGCAGACTGGGGTGGTGGTTCCCCTATTCAAAAAGGGGGACCGTAGGGTGTGTTCCAACTATAGAGGGATCACACTCTTAAGCCTCCCTGGTAAGGTCTATTCAGGGGTTCTGGAGAGGAGGGTCCGTCGGATAGTCGAACCTCGGATTCAGGAGGAGCAGTGTGGTTTTCGTCCTGGTCGTGGAACACTAGACCAGCTCTACACCCTCAACAGGGTCCTGGAGGGTGCGTGGGAGTTTGCCCAACCAGTTTACATGTGCTTTGTAGACTTGGAAAAGGCATTCGACCGCGTCCCTCGGGGGGTTCTGTGGCGGGTACTCCGGGAGTATGGGGTACCAGGCCCATTGATATGGGCTGTTAGGTCCCTGTACGACCGGTGTCAGAGCTTGGTCCGCATTGCCGGCAGTAAGTCAGGCTCGTTTCCGGTGAGAGTTGGACTCCGCCAAGGTTGCCCTTTGTCACCGATTCTGTTTATAACTTTTATGGACAGAATTTCTAGGCGCAGCCAAGGTGTTGAGAGGATCCGTTTTGGTGGCCTTAGAATCGCTTCTCTGTTTTTTGCAGATGATGTGGTCCTGTTGGCTTCATCAGCTCGTGATCTACAGCTTTCGCTGGAGCGGTTTGCAGCTGAATGTGATGCGGCCGGGATGAGGATCAGTTCCTCCAAGTCCGAGGCCATGGTCTTGAGCCGGAAAAGGGTAGCGTGCCCTCTCCGGGTCGGGGAGGAGGTCCTTACCCAAGTGGAGGAGTTTAAGTATCTCGGGATCTTGTTCACGAATGAGGGAAAACTGGAGCGTGAGATCGATAGGCGGATAGGTGCAGCGTCCGCAGTGAAGCGGGCGCTGTACCGGTCTGTCGTGGTGAAGAGAGAGCTGAGTCAAAAGGCAAAGCTCTCAATTTACCGATCGATCTACGTTCCCACCCTCATCTATGGTCATGAGCTTTGGGTTATGACCGAAAGAACAAGATCTCGGATACAAGCGGCTGAAATGAGTTTTCTCCGCAGGGTGGCTGGACTCTCCCTTAGAGATAGGGTGAGAAGCTCAGTCATCCGGGAGGGACTCGGAGTAGAGCCGCTGCTTCTCCACATCGAGAGGAGCCAGTTGAGGTGGCTCGGGCATCTGGTTAGGATGCCTCCTGGACGCCTCCCTGGTGAGGTGTTCCGGGCATGTCCCACCGGGAGGAGACCCAGAGGAAGACCCAGGATACGCTGGAGGGACTATGTTTCTCGGCTGGCCTGGGAACGCCTTGGGATTCCCCCAGAGGAGCTGCTCCAAGTGGCTGGGGAGAGGGAAGTCTGGGCCTCCCTACTTAGGCTGCTACCCCCGCGACCCGACCCCGGATAAGCGGAAGAAAATGGATGGATGGATGAAGATGAGAGTCCATTTTTATTCCAAGATTTGTAACAGAGGTGGAGAAGGGGATGTCTTGTCCAGAAAAGGAAATTGATTTTATAGTTGATGTTTGTACCTGGTGAGGGTTGCCAATCAGTATGGCCTCAGTCTTGGAGTAGTTTAATTTAAAGGAGAAATGAAAAGTGTTTTTAAGCTAATATTAGTCTAATGAAAAGCATAAAATAAGCTTGTTGAGAAATTTTCACAAGTCAAAAATGTCATCCTAACTCAAATTTAGACTTTGCAAAGTGAAAAAATTCTCATCTGGTGTTTTTGACCCCCCTCCCCCTGCCTGCTCTCCGTCCCCTGAATATGACGTAGGCAGTGCAACGAGTCGTCCCTCATACAGTAATATTAGTGTGTGTATCTAGTTGTGGACAAAAAGGTTTCAGTGTGTAGCAATTAGGGATGCAGCAAAAAAAATCTATTTTTTAAAGAATCAAGATTCTTAGTCCTGGCGATTCAGAATCTATTCTAAAAGCCCCAAAATCGATTTTAAAACTTTTTTAAAATTTTATATTGTATTTTTACCGCTCCTGTGCATTCGGCCGCTGTAGAATTTTGGCCGTGTAGGGCCACCGTAGTTAGTTAGCCAGGCAGCTCCCAATGGAGCCTGCTAGCAAGGAGGGAGACAGCATGTTTCAACTTGCTCCTTCATCTTTAAAAATCATTTTAGATCCTACTATGTTCTGGGGAAGACAGAGCTTAACAAGACATTGGTAACTGTTTCAGGACATTTTCAACACCCCCACTTCCACGTTAGCATACGGCGCTAGCATGCTAACGTTAGCATACGGCGCTAGCATGCTAACGTTAGCATGCGGCGGCTAACGCACGGCTATTCGTATTTCCAGGATAGAAATGCCCATTAATGCACTAAATCACCAAACTGTTTTTGACAAACTAAAGTGATATCCTTCAGATTCAAAAAAGTCTTCTGCTTCCATTTTAAATGACAGACAAGAGGACAGTAATGATGGGTTTATAGCTTCAGTGTTATTGTAAGATAGCAAAGGAGGTCTTAATTGTGTCATAAAAGTGCGTCCAGAAAATTACTACAGAAATCACTGTACTTCGGCATGTAGCAGGAAAAATGTAAAAAACTATTTCTTTAAGCTACTGACTTGAAAAAAGCATACTAAGTATGTTTATGTGTGTTGTTTACTATATGAAATTCTTGTTATATCGATTTTTTCAGATTTGATTACATTTCTCCTTTAAGAAAGTTCTGATTCATCCATGCCCTTATTTCCTCCAGGCAGGTAGAGAGGGCAGTGAGTGAAGATAGAGATGACAATGGTGATGATCATGATGCTCCAGTCCTGATGTAAAGCTGTGTATCGTCGGCATAACAGTGAAAAGAAATGTTGAACTGATTAATAATTTGACCTAAAGGCAGCATGTAAAGGGAAAATAGCAGGGGCCCCAGAACTGACCCTTGAGGGACACCACAGGAGACACAGACTGTCTGGGAAGTGGCATTGCCAAGACTAACACATTCCAGCCTATTGGAGAGGAAAGATTTGAACCAGTCCAGGACAGTGTCACAGAGACCGACCTCCACATGAAGACGGTGGAGGAGGATACTATGGTCCACAGTGTCGAAAGCTGCAGTGAGGTCAAGGAGGACAAGGATGGAGGGAGAACCAGTGTCAGCAGCCATGAGGACATCATTGGTAACTCTCAGCAATGCAGTCTCAGTACTGTGAGCTGCTCGGAAGCCAGACTGAAACTTCTCATACAGGGAGTGTTGTTGTAGGTGGTCCTGCAACTGAGCAGCAACTGCTTTTTCCAGCACTTTAGACAGAAATGGGAGGTGGGAAATTGGGCGGTAATTAGAAAGAATGTCGGGATCCAAATTAGATTTTTCAGAAGAGGCCTAATGATGGCAGTTTTTAGAGGCAGTGGAACATGACCAGATTGTAGAGACTTATTTATTATTTGTGTGATTAATGGGCTTATTGCAAAGTGATTGGATTTTATGAGAGACGAGGGGAAGGGATCCAGGGCGCAGGATGAAGGCTTCATTTTCTTGATGATGGTCTCCACCTCACTCTGAACAACTTCATCAAAGCTGCTCAGGGACCCAGAATGCAGACGGGTAGATGGCAAACGAAGATCAGGGAGGTTGTGGAGCTGAGATCTGATAGAGTCAACTTTGTTTTTAAAGAATGAAAGGAACAGGTTGCATTTTTGAACAGAGTCCTCATGAGTTTGTTTAATGGGATTAAGCAGATGAGTTATTGTGGAGAAGAGCTGTTTAGAGTTTCCAGGGCAGTTGTTGATGATGTTGGAATAATATTTGGAGCGTGCTTCTTTAAGAGAATAGGCGTAGGCTTTCTGATGTTCTTTGTATGCCTGCTTATGTACAGAGAGACCAGATGATTTTACACGTCTCTCAATAGCACGGCCAGTTGCTTTCATCTTGCGCAGCTCACCAGTGTACCAGGGGACTGAACGGGAGAAAGACACCAATCTTGTTTTCAAGGGAGCATGTAGGTCCAGAAGCTCCTGGAGAGATTAGTTGTAGTAATCCACAGAGTCATCTGCAGATGAATGATTGATAGCGATCAGGGAGTGAAGATCAGCGGACAGAACATCAGGGGAAATGTTTTTAAAGTCACGGAACTGGATAGGTCGTTTTGGGTTTGAAGCAGGCGAAGTTGAAGGCACTTCCAGGGAGATGACACTGTGGTCAGAGACACCAGGTCATATACAGATAAGTTATTAATGAGTACAGTGTCTGTAATCACCAAATCCAGAGTATGCCCCCTGTTGTGCGTAGGGGCATCAACATGTTGAGTGAGATTGAGAGAGTCCAAAAGAGACTTAAAATCTGTTGCCAGAGGGGAAGAGGAATTGTCCATGTGGATATTTAAATCGCCAAGAAAAATATTTTTCACAGGGGAGGTGCAGAAAAAAGTGAGGAGGTCATGCATCTCTGAGTTAAATGAAACATGCGGTTTGGGAGGCCTATAAATCAATATAACGTTCATCAGGAGTGGGGCTTTGAGGTTGAAGGCCAAACTTTCAAAAGAAGAAAAGTCCTGAGAAGCCAGATGTGACAATTTTAAATTACTGCGGTAGATTACAGCCAGACCACCACGGCGGCCAGTGTAGCGGGCTCTCTGCAGATAACTGTATCCAGAGGGACAAGCTTCATTCAGAGAACTGTACACATCTGGCTGATGCCAAGTTTCTGTAAAGTCAAAGTCAAAGTCAACTTTATTGTCAAACTGCAATATGTACAGGACATACACAGGACCGAAATTGCGTTTCTCTCAGTCCCTCGGTGCAACAGTAACCATCTAAACACTAAACACTAAAACATTTAATAAACATAAGCATAAAATAGTAAAAAAGTGTAACACTGTCCTGAGTTTTTTCATAATAGTATAAAAGTATGAAAATTTACACCAACACTGAAACACCAAACACCCCTAAAACACCAAACACCCAATGAACATAAGCATAAAATGAAATAATAAAAGTGTAATACTGTCCTGAGTTTTTGCATAGTAGTATAAAAAGTATAAAACGTATATCTATAAAATAAACTGAAGTTTCTAGCGTTGACATTTGCAAAGAGTGGCACAGCAGCATATGAGTTAATGTACACAGTACATGTATATGTATGAGGTAGTTGATGTTGGTATATAGGCAAAGTGGCATATGAAGTAAGGCACATAAGGCACATTTGGCATCCTTAGATAAGGCTAGTCAGAGAATGCTGTATATGTATCTGCAGTAGTGTAGATAAAAGTAGTGTAAATGTAAACAGTAATAATAAATGTAAAGCAGTAGTAATAAATGTAAACAGTATTAATAAATGTAAACAGTGAATGTAAACAGTAGTATGACTATAGGCAGTAATGTAATACAAACATTAGTGCAAATATGAGAAGTAGTGCAAACTGAATGAGCACATGACCGAGAGTTTAGTGAATAACCCGTTTGATGACACAGAGTCCAGTGTTAAAATCTTTGTGTTGAGTGATAATGTGTGAGAAAGTTTTTTGTGTTAAGGCAGTTCAAATGGGAGGGGAGGCAGAGCAGGCAGAGTGTTTAGCATTCTGACTGCCTGATGAACAGAGCTGTCTCTCAGTCTGCTGGTTCGAGCCTGGAGACTCCTCAGTCTCCTCCCTGATGGCAGCAGTCTAAAGCGGCTGTGTAGTGGGTGTGTGGGATCACCTGCCATGCAGTGGGCTTTCCGAGTGAGGCGTTTGCTGTGTAAGTCCTGCAGTGAGGGCAAGGAGGTGCCGACGATCTTCTCAGCTGCTTTCACGATGCGCTGGAGGCTCTTGCGGCAGGATGCAGTGCATGCACCAAACCACACCGTGATGCAGCTTGTCAGGACACTTTCTATGGCACCCCTGTAGAAGGTGCACATGATGGAGGTTGAAGCTCCAGCCCTTTTCAGCTTGCGGAGAAAGTAGAGGCGCTGGTGAGCCTTCTTGGCCAGTGCTGCAGTGTTCCTGCTCCAGGACAGGTCCTTTGAGACGTGCACTCCCAGGAACTTGGTGCTGTCCACTCTCTCCACTGCGGTGCTGTTGATGGTCAGAGGGGCATGTTGTGCATCCCTCTTCCTGAAGTCCACGACAATCTCCTTTGTCTTCTCCACGTTGAGAGTGAGATTGTTGTGTCCGCACCACAAGGCCAAGCGGCTCACCTCGTTCCTGTAGGCACATGAGGTCCAAGTTCTTCTCCAGAATGTGATCATGAATTAGACATGATTTGTTGGATAGTGATTGTACATTGAAAAGTTCCATTTTAATACCAGTTGGAGTAGAAGCCTTTAGAAGAGGTTTAAGCAGACTGAAGTCCACTCCACGTTTTCCTTGCCACTTTGTGCGTTGTGGACTACAAGGGACTACAGACGCAGCGTTCTGATGACGTAATCGAGGTGCGACACGTTGCATACACCAAACAGAAGGGATCGTGTCAGAGCCAGCTTGCCGAGAATAAACAGATTTCTTCCGAGAGCTTCTATGGATGTAACGAGGTCTACGCAGAAGTCCCAGTTGTTTGATGGTGGAAACAGAAGGTGGAATGGAGCAGTTGTTAAGTCCAATCAGCTGCGAAGCGGAGTAGGTCAACATTGCGCCAGCCAAGCCGGGAGAAGCTAGCACAGAGCTAGCCGCTAACAACAGACCCACGGCTCCAAAAAAAAATCCAAGAAGCAGTGAGATGTAGCATGAACGCACATAACTTGAAGAGGAGCACAGAAGAAAATCCAGAACAGTCCAGATGACACAGGAGGTTGACAGAGGCAGCAGGTAAGTGAAACAATAATTGCAGCTAGGTAGTTCTCCAAGCAAAGTTTGTGCAAAGTTCGTGCTGGAGTTGACAGGAGGTAGACAGCCCAATATTCCGGTTAGGAAGTACTAACTAAGCTGTCCGTAAAGTCCTTGATTAAAAAAAACCACTGAACAAAATAAGTCCAGATAAATGTCCAAAAAATGTCCAAAAAATAGCAACAGTAAAAAAAAACGTTGCAGCGCGGAGAAGCGGCGACATCACGACATCACGCCAGCGTCCTCTCCCACGCTCAGCAGGAAACTGGTGCCAGAACAGCTGTCCCAGCTTGGTGTTCTGGTTTACCATCAAGACATGAAAAAACTCTTCCAGAGGTGTGAGTTGAAGATCTCACAGACAGGGGTATCAACCAGATGTTCCCAGTTCATTCTCCTGACTCATTTGGGTTCAACAGGGCTGTCTGGCAAAAGTCATTCATCATTTGGTCCACCTTATCACTGGGTGGTCATCAGTTGACATCTCTGTTCCTCTCTTTACTTCACCGTGAGATCTCCTAAAAGTGGTGGACCCATGTGGGGGTGATTTCCTGTAGCTTTTCTAAGCTTGGTTTGGTCAAACCCAAGGAACCAAGACCTAACTCTAAACGCCTGGCTAGAGAAGGGAACCCTAAGGTTGCTAGTCCTGTTGAGGTCATGTGTTTTCTGTGGTCCTCCTTAAAGGTTTTTAATCTGTTAGTCAAATCCCTCTCATGAGGCCAGTTTGCCATTGGAGATACTACCAGGGGCTGACACATCAGACAACACAACCTGCAAAGATTGTGGGGTACACCCCAACCCATTCATCCTGTAAAGCTGGCAATACTGCAGAGGGGTTTCTCCTTAAATTATTGTTTCAATGCTATATCCAGTTTGTTTTATCCATGCATGAAGAAGCTTTTCTAGGTTTCAGTTTCTTCAGGTGGACTTGAGGTTTCTCTTGGTTCTGATTGTGGATGTACAGCTCAGGAACTCTGTGGGGATCTAAGAGCTTCAGATGGAGAGTATAAAGAAGAGAATCAGGGCTGGATGCTGAGATCACATGGTTGTTCCAGACATGATGTTTAACTCCACCTGCTGAACTCCTGTATGTTCTCAACATCACTGTCTTTTGTTTGTACCGTGAAAACATTTCAGGCTGCTGACGTGGTTTTTATTTGACAGCTTTTTGGTGTTTTGCAGCAGGAAGAAGTTTGCCTCACATTATAGTGAGTTCCCTCTGCCTCCTGAATTTATTCATGTTTTCTATTGTTTTTATTTTCTCCTTACAGCATCTTTGATCTGCTTACTGTTTGCAAAGTTGATTCATTATTTTCTTTACTTGAATATTATAATAAAGATACTGTATATAAAACTAACACATTT
>JBBPBX010014469.1:40065-50843 GCA_038048925.1 Garcialebias charrua
TAGTATTTTGTCAGTACTTTGTCATTTTAGTCAGTTGAAATTATTGAAGTTCTATGATTTGATTGACTACCATATTCTTTTAATACCGTTTAAAGCTCATAACTGCACGCTTTCTCCAAACATTCAAACTCGTTTTTTTTAAAAGGAAAAGTACCTATAATCTTAAGGGAATGAACATTTTTGTAAAACCACAGTACAAGACTAGTTTGAAGGGTCGGTCAACTCTAATTCAAGGTATAAGTCTGGGGAACGGTTTGGAAAATAATGTTAAAATAGTAAAGGCAATGCCTATGTTCAAGAAAATGATTAAGACTAGATTTTTGAAAAGATACATATACTGTATTAATTTATCTAAAGTGTACCAGATAATTGAGATAAGTTATTTGTCATGGTATATTATTCAAAAATGATTGTTGTCTGATTTGATAATTTGAGTTAATTTTTGTTTTAAAGAAGGGGCAGATACGATGAGATTATTTTCTTCTTCTGCCACCTTTCATTTTATGTATTGTTTACTTTTACTATGTGATTTTGTAAATTGTTTTTTGTGTTTTTTAAATATGAAATGAATAAATAAACTAAACTAAACAGCTCAGGAACTCTCTGGGGATCTAAGAGCTTCAGATGGAGAGTATAAAGAAGAGAATCAGGGCTGGATGCTGAGATCACATGGTTGTTCCAGACATGATGTTTAACTCCACCTGCTGAACTCCTGTATGTTCTCAACATCACTGTCTTTTGTTTGTACCATGAAAACATTTCATGCTGCTGATGTGTTTTTTTATTTGACAGATTTTTGGTGTTTTGCATTAGGAAGAAGTTTGTCTCACATTATAATGAGTTCCCTCTGCCTCCTGGATTTATTCATGTTTTCTATTGTTTTTATTTTCTCCTTACAGCATCTTTGATCTGCTTACTGTTTGCAAAGTTGATTCATTATTTTCTTTACTTGAATATTATAATAAAGATACTGTATATAAAACTAACACATTTTAAGGTTCCTTCAAGATCAGAATCTTCTGTCTAGATTAAAAAATAATTTTCTCTGTTTGTGGATCCACATCGTCGTAAAAATCACTAAATTATAACCTGATGAGGAGGAGACATTTTTATTGAACAAAATGTAACATTAGAAACATTTTCTAACATGAAGGTTTAAGTCTCCCAGCTTTGTTTCTTCTCATGGATCATCACATCAGCAGCTTCTCTGACCAGCTTCCTGCCAAACACGTAACTCCGTCCAACCAACGAATAATCTCTAACATTTGTTTTTCTTCAGCAACGATCTGCGGATTTTACCAAATTTACTCCTCTGATTTCTGGAACCTTTATTCTGAAATTTCTGGCTTCTGTTTCTTTCTGCTGTTTCTGATTTTTTTTCTATCAAATTTACAGAAATGTATTTTAGATGTTTTTTAATGCCTCTGATGTTTTCTGTTTATATGTTGAGCCAAGGTGCAGATGTGCAGATAGACAAACAAAAGGGACTAAAGTCAAAGTATCAGGCAGTCTGCACACATAAATTGTAAATTCCTCTATGTTTTATAGAATATAACAACTAAGACTTAGTTTTTAGTTTACAAAGATTGTTTATATCATTAAATTACAACAATCACCAACAGACAAAATGCACAAACTTTGCACGTGTGCCAAAGAGACAAGGACTGGAAATGTTAGACATCATTCAGAAACACATTCAGCTTGATTGACATTGAATATAAAACAAAAATTAGTAAATCTTTGTGATATTCAAAGGTTATCAGAGCATAGCTACAGGGTGATCAGGTATATTTCCTGAAATATTTTTGTGAAGTTGTGAATTTGTTAGCACTTTGAGATTTTTATTAATGAAAAGTGCAGTATAAATTGAATTCATTATTATTATTATTAATTTTGACGCTGACTGTGTTTTTCATCATATACCAGTACCAGTACTTATCGTGTTTTGGTGTCCCTGAACAAACATTTCACTGTTGTGGGGTCTTAGTGCAAAAGTTTTTGGCAGGACAGCAAAGACTCAAAAACCAGTTGAATGTTCAATATGCGTTTATGATGCAAACTGGGAAGTCTTTTAGAGAAAATGTGGGCATTTTTTGGAAATTTTACATACCCATTTCACTGTTGAACAAAGAAATGCGTCTGTATGGCTTTAACATGTTTATGGGCTTAAAACCAAACATATTTGCCATCAATATAAACCAGTATCGCAGGATCATGACTCCTGACTATCATCACTGTCGAGCAGGTTCAAAAACTGGGGTGAAACGTTAACTAAAACAGAGCACTGTAATTAACAGAACTTGTCAAAAAGCCTTTGTTGTGAAAGACAACCGAGCTGAACCTGTTCCTGACTGACCCTTCTAGTCCTGGTTTTGGTGGAAGCATGAAGGATCGCACAATTTGTCTTTTCTAGTTTTGTCTAACTCCAGTTGCAGACCACAGGTTTCTGTTTTAATGGATTATTTATTTAAAATAAATGTATCTGCTGGGTATGACAAAATGTTTAATATAATTCAAAATTTTAAAAAGTCATTGTCAACTCTTTCGCTTGATCTTTTCCTGTTTTTGGTGTTTGCTGTAACGTAAACAACACTAAGATTGATTGATTTTACCTTAAAGACAAGCTGAAATTAAATCCCTTTTTCCTTTAATTTTCATATTTTTTGTTGTTTGGATCAAATATTCTCTGAAATTAACATGCTGAAGCTAACAATTAGCACAACTAGGCCAATGACCCACTGGATTATATCCTCCCTAACTGAACCTGGTAAAACTAAACCAGTACTTTGTTACTGCGTTGGTTACTAGTTTCTGTTAGCTATTTAATTTTTTTTCTTCTTCCCAGCAGCTGACATGGAAAACCATTTGAGGAGAACTGTACATTTACTGCAGGTTGTATTTATTGCATTATTAGCCATGCTAATTGTTAGCGTCAACAGGCTAATTCTGCAGAGAGGAAAGTTCATCTGAATGTTTCATCATCCTTCATAATTACCCATTTTACTCGGCCATATTTTATTAGAATGTACAGGTCTGTGCCACAATAGCAGGTCCGTTCAGAATGTAACATCCTGCTTTGTGTTTGTATTTTCAATACGCTAACATACTTGTTTTGCTGTTGTTTCTGTATCTTGTTTTCAGGCTGCCAGCCTTCAAACGGTGGACGAGCTGGTTGTAGACCGAAGGCAGGATGGAGAACATCTCGTCACACAAGCATTTTATTTTCGTTGGCTTTGAAGAACTCGGAGCACTGAGGCCCGTCCTCTTCGTCCCGTTCTTCCTCATGTTCATCGTGGCGCTGGCAGCCAACTCCCTGCTGGTGTACGTTGTCTTTTCACACAGAAGCCTTCATCAACCCATGAGCATCCTCATCGCTGGCATGGCCTGCGTTGAACTCTGCCTCCCAGTGTTCTTCGTCCCCAACATGCTGCTCAGCTTCCTGTTTGACTGGAAGGGGATCTCTCTGACTGGCTGTCTCATTCAGATGCACTTCATTCACTTCTTTGGAGCTTTTCAGACCACGTTTTTAGTATGGATGGCTCTGGACCGCTACTTTGCTATTTGCACCCCTCTGTACTACCATGAACGCATGGCTCTGCAGAGATTTTTGAAGTTTATAATCCCTCTTGCTGTCAGAAATGTGCTGCTCATCACTTTTTTTGTGAGTTTGGCAGGAAAACTCCAGTTTTGTACAAATATAATAAACCATTGTTTCTGTGAGCACATGGCCTTGGTTGAGCTGGCCTGTGGAAGCACTGCCATCAACAATCTAGCAGGACTGATGGCTTTGTTCTTCATCCCTGTTTTGGACTTTTTGTTTATTGCTGCCTCTTATATTGTGGTTTTCAGTTCTGTGCTAAGGTCCAACAGCTCCGGCACCAAAGCCCTTCACACCTGCATCACACACATCATCGTCCTGACCTTCAGTCTGACTTTGGCACTGATTGCATTCCTTTCATATCGGATTAGAAACGGCCTTCCAGCAACCATCCGGGTTTTCTTCAGCACCATGTACCTGCTGTTCCCAAGCTGTTTTAACCCGATCATCTACGGTATCAGAACTACTGAGATCAGACAGCACATGCTGAAGACCCTGACACATTGGACACGCTTTGTCCAGATTGTCCGCTTCTAATAAGGAATGTAAAATGATTGCCAACACATTTAATACAAATGTTAGACCAAAAAAGTTGTAAACATTCAATAAGAATATGATGCATGCTCAGTAATCCAGGTAGAAAATCTAACAAAGTCAAGTCAGGTCCTCTGGATGGATTCAAAAATAGTTTTGAACGTTTCAATGTTTGTTTTTTGAATCTGCCCCTAGGACCTGACTTAACGTTTTTAGATCCAATAAGAAGTTCCTACAAGATTTAAATTAGGTAGCCTAAATAAAAATTCCAACAGACCTGCATCCTCCACATCTGATATTTGAGCATTGATCCTGGAATTAGAATTTAGTCTGAAATATTTAGAAACCACAAAGAAACTTGTGAGTGAAACTTTTTCTGGTGCCAGGTTTGACCTAAAGCTTCAAATCTTTTAATATACATTTTCTAAAATGTGTTAGGTACAGGTGAGGCTTAAACTTTTGCTTGTTGTGTTGCACTTAGCATAATAATTTGTAGCAGAAAAAAGACTAAGGACAAGATCGTCCCCAACAGCCTGTTGCAGGGGGGGCCGTGGTGTAGTGGTAATGGCAGTCGTCTCCCGATCGGAAAGTTGGCGGTTCGACTCCCGGGACCCGCACCATGTGTCGTTGTGTCCTTGGGCAAGACACTTAACCCTGAGTTGCTCCCGGTAGGACTGGAAAGCACCTTGCATGGTAGTCTGCCGCCACCGGTTTATGAATGTGTGTAGCATTCAATATATGTGTAGCACTTTGAGATTTTCAGTAATGAAAAGTGCGTTATAAATTGAATTAATTATTATTATTATTCCATCCACCCATCCATCCATCATCTTCAGCTTGTTCCAAAGTCAGGTCGTGGGGGCAGCAGCTTGTGCAGGGAGGTCCTGACACATGTTTCCACAGCCACCTCTTCTGTTGGGACCCTAAGGCGTGCCTAGGCCAACCGAGAGACGTAGTCTCTCCAGTGTGTCCTGGGTCTTCCTCGGATTATCCTCCCAGTCAGACATGCCCAAAGCACCTCCCTAGGGAGGCGCCCTGGGAGCATCCTTACCAGATGCCCGAACCACCTCAACTGGCTCCTCTCGATATGGAGGAGCAGTGGTTCTACGAGTCTCTCCTGGATAACTGAACTTCTCACCTTATCTCTAATGGAGAGTCCGGTTACCCTGCAGAGAAAACTCTTTTCAACCGCCTGTGTCCACGATCTCATTCTTTCAGTCACTACCCAGAGTTCATGACCAGAGGACTGGTAAACGGAGAACTTTGCCTTACAGCTCAGCTCCCTCTTCACCACAACTGACCGGTACAGATTCCGTAATACTGCAGACAAGATTATAAGTGAAAAACACTGTGCAGTCAACTTTGAAGTGATTTTATGTAGTTGTTAATAGTTAGAATCTTATTAGAGCACAGAGAATGAGGAAAAGCCTTCATGCAGGCTAAGCTAACAGCTAGCCAAATGAAGGCCTGTTTTCAAATGACTTTTCTATCCATCCATCGTGAGTGAAACTTTTTCTGGTGCCAGATTTGACTTAAACTTCATATCTTTGAATAAATGTTTTCTAAAAGGTTTTATTACAGTAGGTGCAGTAGTTCAAGGATTCAAGGTTCTTTATTGTCATTCGTATGTGGTACATGTGGTGGAACAAAATTGTGTACACAGGGTCTCAGTTACATTCAACAAAAGCATAAATGTAAAAGGAAAATTGTTATAAGATCTAAGATATGAACTAAGAAAAATGTTAAAATAAAAACACACCATGCACTAGTAGTATAAAAAAAATATGCCGAACAGCAGCACGAACGTGAGTCTGTGTGAGCAGATGAGCACGCATGAACACATCAGCATGAAACAGATCAGCAGCAACATGAAACAATCAGCTGCAACATGTGATTTTTCACAGTGGTTATTGTGGTTAGATCATGAGTCTAACAGCCTCAGGGTAGAAGCTGTTCCTCAGTCTAGTGGTTCTACACTTAATACTCCTCAACCTCCTGCTTGAGGGGAGCAGAGCAAAAAGTGTGTGTGCTGGGTGAGTGGGTCCTTCATGATGCAGGTGGCTCTCTTCCTGCATCTGGAGGTGTAAATGTCTGTGATGGTGGGGAGACTGACTCCAACATCTTCTGTGCAGCCTTCACCACTCTCTGTAGAGCTTTTCTTTCTGCAGCTGTGCAGCCTCCATGCCACACGTTGATGCTGGAGCACAGGATGCTCTCCACTGCACACCTGTAGAAGGAGGTGAGGACTGAGCTTCCCAGACCAGCTTGTCTCAGCCGTCTGAGGAAGTAGAGTCTCTGATGAGCTTTATGATCAGGCTGGTGGTGTTGTTGCTCCAGCTGAGGTTGTCATTCAGCACACCCAAGTACTTGTAGCTGGAGACCACTTCCATCGCAGACATGTGATACTTAAGGTTTGTCTTCTGTTATACACAACAAGATTGTAGCAGAAAAAACCCAGCCACCTGTCTGTCCATCCATCTAGCCACCCATTCATCCATCCTCCATCTTCCTCTCGTTCCAGAGTCAGGCCGCGTTGACATCAGCTTGAGCAGCAAAATGCTTTTTTTGCAGAAAAACTTGAACGTTTTCTATATACCGACCGATTCAGGTCGATGAATCGAACTGGTGCTCCTAATTTAAGGAGAGCGACATTAAAGAGGGTTCTGTTTTACTGAGTCCACTTTGTCTAAATATTTTACCACATGAAATGAATGTGTTCTCCTCTAAATTAGTTTCCTTCTTCATTGTTCTTCAGTCACCTTTATTGCAGTCCATACGGAAACGTTTACAACAGAAGAGGCTCGAGGGGTGCTTTTACTTTTAGTGGCATTTTGGGTTACCATCCATCCATCATCTTTATCTGTTTCTTCCTTTTTGGGTTGCGGGGGTCACTGGTGCCCATGTCCAGCTATCACTGTGCGAGGGGTGGGGTACATCCTGGACAGGTCGCAAGTCCATCACAGGGGTTACCATGGCGAGAAAATTCACCAAATACAACAATTTGTAAGTAAAGATGGCAAGTCTTTTAAAACCATTTCAAACTTTGTGCTCCTAGAATTCTTCCTGCTTGAACGTTCAGCTCAAAACACCATCAGCCACAGAATGAGGCGAAGGACACAGACTGTATAAAGTTTTTTTTTTTTCTTTTTTGGTAAAATCAAGGTTGAGGTTTTATGGGCCAGTTTCTGAGTTTCTATGGCACAGATTTACAAAGCCTTAGCAAACAAAGTAAGTAAGTAAATTTTATTTATATAGCACCGTTTACAGGTCAGAAACCACAAAGTGCTTTACAGAATAAAATACATAAAAACACAAGGTAAAAGATAAAAACACAAATGATAAAAGATAAAACATGCATATGGCACAAGACAATATAAAACTAAATAAAAGCCAGTCCAAACAAATGTGTCTTTAACTGCTTTTTAAAAGCATTAACAGAATCAAGGCTTTGCAAAGTCAGAGGCGATGCATTCCACAGTTTGTGGGCCACAGTCCTAAAAGCGCTATCCCCGCTGGTCTTAAAATGAGTCCGTGGAACCATTAACAGCCTTTGACTGGAACATCAGAGGCTCCGAGAAGAGGAGTAGGGCTCTAAAAGGTCAGAAATGTAGACTGGGGCTTGACCACTCAGGGCTCCAAAAGTAAGAACTAAATTTTTAAAATTAATTCTAAAACGTACCAGTAGCCAATGTAGAGATAAAAACTGGAATAATGTGCTGTCTTTTCCGTGTCTTGGTTAAAAGCCTTGCAGCAACATTCTGAACTGTCTGCAACCAATCAAGATCTTTCTTAGTCAAACACGTGAAAAGACTATTACAATAATCCAGACGGGATGTAATAAAAGCATGGATAATCATCTCTAATTCAGCTTTTGACATAAGAGACTATATTTCTTAGTTGAAAAAAGCAATTTCTGACTAATCCACAAGAATGGCATAGCAATGACATGGCAGAATCAAAAATAACGCCAAGGTTTCTGAGATTTGGTTTGACAGAAGAGGCCAATACTTTACTTCCGGCTCTTGGCGAAGCAAGTCGCTTCTCTTTCTGCTCCTCTCCTGCCCTAAAGTTTTCCTCCTCCCTGCTTTTGCATTTTTGTCTCGTCTGCAACTCTTCAGTGCTCACTCGAAGCAATTTGGAAATGGATTTAATTGCGTGGGCTGTCTCCTCTATCGATAAAATTTTTTCCACGAAGCGCTCCGGACCAGGAGAACCGGCATGCCCCCTCGACACGCATGCGGTTGGCTACATTATGGACTCGTGGGGAGAGTGGAAGTTAATGTGTCTGACCGTTCTTTCTGTCGAAGACGTGGAAGATCTGTGGATAATTGGAATTTTGGTAGCAGCTGCTCTGCTTTTTGGCTTAGGCGGAGGGTTCTGCTACTGGAAGCTGAGGAGGACTACCGCGGCGATCAACGCGCTGGCGAAACTTCCTGCTCAACAAGATTCTTTGATCCGGGCTATGACCTCAATGAACCAGCTGTTGTTCGAGCTGAATCGCACGATGGGAACAGTGGTGGACAGCCGCGGACCTGCAGTGCGTTTTGGGACTCGTTTACAGCCCGGGCTACATCAGGGGGCAGACGGGGATTTGTAGCTCGGAACCTCACATGATTCGGCGATTTGGACCCAGACGGCACCTGGACTTCAAGGCTGCAGTCAGAGTACACTGTAGCCTGCCCTGAAAATAAATAAAGCAACTAATCTAATCGGGACTCAAGCAACCTTGAAAAAGGCTGACTGCAAAACTTCTCCTGGAGTCTGAAGCTGTTGAACCCCCCCCCCAGAGGTCTCTGTGTGCATTCAGATGGAGCCGAGCTGAGCCCATCTGCAGACTGTGCTTATCTGAAATGATTACTCACAGACTATCTTCCCTACTTTGCCACCAAAATGCAACATGTCTTTGTCTTTATCCGTGCTGAGCTGGTAGAGTTTTTTGACTTTATCATTGAATGTCCTAAGACAAAATGTGATAGATTCTTTTTTGAATACCAATGATTATCCGACTGTATGTTCCTTTTTTTCCATATCTGATTGTCAGGGTAGCATGCCCTCTCTGGGTCGGGGAGGAGGTCCTGCCCCAAGTGGAGGAGTTTAAGTATCTCGGGATCTTGTTCACGAATGAGGGAAAACTGGAGCGTGAGATCGATAGGCGGATAGGTGCAGCGTCCGCAGTGAAGCGGGCGCTGTACCGGTCTGTCGTGGTGAAGAGAGAGCTGAGTCAAAAGGCAAAGCTCTCAATTTACCGATCGATCTACGTTCCCACCCTCATCTATGGTCATGAGCTTTGGGTTATGACCGAAAGAACAAGATCTCGGATACAAGCGGCTGAAATGAGTTTTCTCCGCAGGGTGGCTGGACTCTCCCTTAGAGATAGGGTGAGAAGCTCAGTCATCCGGGAGGGACTCGGAGTAGAGCCGCTGCTTCTCCACATCGAGAGGAGCCAGTTGAGGTGGCTCGGGCATCTGGTTAGGATGCCTCCTGGACGCCTCCCTGGTGAGGTGTTCCGGGCATGTCCCACCGGGAGGAGACCCAGAGGAAGACCCAGGACGCGCTGGAGGGACTATGTTTCTCGGCTGGCCTGGGAACGCCTTGGGATTCCCCCGGAGGAGCTGCTCCAAGTGGCTGGGGAGAGGGAAGTCTGGGCCTCCCTACTTAGGCTGCTACCCCCGCGACCCGACCCCGGATAAGCGGAAGAAGATGGATGGATGGATGGATGATTGTCTGGCGGCGCGATTTAATTATTGCTGCGGCTTTCCGTGCGTACGTCCCTGTTAGGATGGTGCGCGCGCCAATTGCAATGTTTTGTACCTTGGTGCAAATATGCCAATAAAGATATATTCTATTCTATTATATTCTAATACACCAAGGTGTTGCTTAAATTCAGATATTTTATTGTCAGGAGCAATAATTAGGGTTTCAGTTTTATCACAATTAAGTTGCAGAAAGTTGTCACTGAGCCACTGTTTAATATTGCTAATACAATTTAATGAGGACAATTTGTGGTGTTCAGAAGGTCTGAAGGAACAAGCATAGAAATAATAAGACACATCTTCGACTTGGGACCCGATGGACGCGGGTTCGCGCCCCGGCCACTACACACCTTGGGGTGTCTATGAGTGCACACCTAATTCTCCAGCTCCCCGGGCGCTTTCTATGGCTGCTCACTGCACCACCTGGTGGTGGTTGGGTTAAATGCAGAGACGAATTTCGTCTGTGTATGGGAAACATACACAGATAATAATAATAATAATAATAATAATAATAATAATGAATTCAATTTATAACTTACTTTTCATTAGTGAAAATCTCAAAGTGCTAGACACATTGAATGCTACACACATTCATATACCGGTAGCGGCAGACTACCATGCAAGGTGCTTTCCAGCCCAAGGACACAACAACACAGATGACAGGAAAAGGACATTATTATTATTATTATTATTATTTGGCCGAGAGGGAAAACATACAAAAGAATAGATCCCAACACTGATACCCCACATAGCAGGCTCTTGGATTCTGACATTATTTGGTTTGCAGAAACACTAATTGTTCTACCAAAAGATAGGAGATAAACCACTCCAGTGCCAAGCCTGATAGACCGACTACATCCCGTAGCCCATTAATCAAAATACTGTGTTCATCA
>JBBPBX010014470.1:0-13966 GCA_038048925.1 Garcialebias charrua
AGGTCCATAACCCAGGCAGTATACACTTAGTCCTGGCTACAGATGAAGCGCGCACACCCTGGAGGTCCATAACAAGCTATACCCAGGCAGTATGCACTTAGTCCGGGCTACAGATGCAACGCGCACGCCCTGGAGGTCCAAAACCCAGGTAGTACGCACTTAGTCCTGGCTACAGATGCAACGCGCACACCCTGGAGGTCCATAACCCAGGCAGTATGCACGTAGTCCTGGCTACAGATGTAACGCGCACCCCCTGGAGGTCCATAACCCAGGCAGCATGCACTTAGTCTTGGCTACAGATGCAACGTTCATGCCCTGGAGGTCCACAACCCAGGCAGTACGCACTTAGTCCTGGCTACAGATGAAGCGCGCACGCCCTGGAGGTCCATAACCCAGGCAGTATGCACTTAGTCCTGGCTACAGATGCAACGCGCACACCTTGAAGGTCCATAACAAGCTATACCCAGGCAATATGCACTTAGTCCTGGCTACAGATGCAGCGCGCACACCCTGGAGGTCCATAACAAGCTATACCCAGGCAGTATGCACTTAGTCCTGGCTACAGATGCAGCGCGCACGCCCTGGAGGCCCACAACCCAAGCAGTATGCACTTAGTCCTGGCTACAGATGAAGCGCGCATGCCTTGGAGGTCCACAACCCAGGCAGTATGCACTTAGTCCTGGCTACAGATGTAGCACGCACGCCCTGGAGGTCCACAACCCAGGTAGTACGCACTTAGTCCTGGCTACAGATGATCCTGGCTACAGATGCAGCGCGCACACCCTGGAGGTCCATAACAAGCTATACCCAGGCAGTATGCACTTAGTCCTGGCTACAGATGCAGCGCGCACACCCTGGAAGTCCATAACAAGCTATACCCAGGTAGTATGCACTTAGTCCTGGTTACAGATGCAGCGCGCACGCCTTGGAGGTCCATAACCCAGGCAGTATGCACTTAGTCCTGGCTACAGATGCAGCGCGCACACCTTAGAGGTCCATAACAAGCTATACCCAGGCAGTATGCACTTAGTCCTGGCTACAGATGCAGCGCGCACGCCCTGGAGGTCCACAACCCAGGCACCAGGCACTTAGTCCTGGCTACAGATGAAGCGCGCACGCCCTGGAGGTCCACAACCCAGGCAGTATGCACTTAGTCCTGGCTACAGATGAAGCGCGCACGCCCTGGAGGTCCACAACCCAGGTAGTATGCACTTAGTCCTGGCTACAGATGCAGCGCGCACGCCCTGGAGGTCCACAACCCAGGGAGTATGCACTTTGTCTTGGCTACAGATGAAGCGCGCACGCCCTGGAGGTCCATAACCCAGGCAGTATGCACTTAGTCCTGGCTACAGATGCAACGCGCACACCCTGGAGGTCCATAACAAGCTATACCCATGCAGTATGCACTTAGTCCTGGCTACAGATGCAACGCGCACGCCCTGGAGGTCCACAACCCAGGTAGTACGCACTTAGTCCTAAATACAGATGAAGCGCGCACGGCCTGGAGGTCCATAACCCAGGCAGTATGCACTTAGTCCTGGCTACAGATGTAGCACGCACGCCCTGGAGGTCCACAACCCAGGTGGTACGCACATAGTCCTGGCTACAGATGATCCTGGCTACAGATGCAGCGCGCACATCCTGGAGGTCCATAACAAACTATACCCAGGCAGTATGCACTTAGTCCTGGCTACAGATGCAGCGCGCACACCCTGGAGGTCCATAACAAGCTATACCCAGGTAGTATGCACTTAGTCCTGGTTACAGATGCAGCACGCACGCCTTGGAGGTCCATAACCCAGGCAGTATGCACTTAGTCCTGGCTACAGATGCAGCGCGCACACCTTAGAGGTCCATAACAAGCTATACCCAGGCAGTATGCACTTAGTCCTGGCTACAGATGCAGCGCGCACGCCCTGGAGGTCCACAACCCAGGCACCAGGCACTTAGTCCTGGCTAAAGATGAAGCGCGCACGCCCTGGAGGTCCACAACCCAGGCAGTAATAATAATAATAACAATTAATTCAATTTATAACGCACTTTTCATTACTGAAAATCTCAAAGTGCTACACATATATTGAATGCTACACACATTCATAAACCGGTGGCGGCAGACTACCATGCAAGGTGCTTTCCAGTCCTACCGGGAGCAACTCAGGGTTAAGTGTCTTGCCCAAGGACACAACGACACATGGTGCGGGTCCCGGGAGTCGAACCGCCAACTTTCCGATCGGGAGACGACTGCCATTACCACTACACCACGGCCACCCAGGCAGTATGCACTTAGTCCTGGCTACAGATGAAGCGCGCACGCCCTGGAGGTCCACAACCCAGGTAGTATGCACTTAGTCCTGGCTACAGATGCAGCGCGCACGCCCTGGAGGTCCACAACCCAGGGAGTATGCACTTTGTCTTGGCTACAGATGAAGCGCGCACGCCCTGGAGGTCCATAACCCAGGCAGTATGCACTTAGTCCTGGCTACAGATGCAACGCGCACACCCTGGAGGTCCATAACAAGCTATACCCATGCAGTATGCACTTAGTCCTGGCTACAGATGCAACGCGCACGCCCTGGAGGTCCACAACCCAGGTAGTACGCACTTAGTCCTAAATACAGATGAAGCGCGCATGGCCTGGAGGTCCATAACCCAGGCAGTATGCACTAAGTCCTGGCTACAGATGCAGCGCGCACACCCTAGAGGTCCATAACAAGCTATACCCAGGCAATATGCACTTAGTCCTGGCTACAGATGCAGCGCGCACGCCCTGGAGGTCCATAACCCAGGCAGTATGCACTTAGTCCTGGCTACAGATGCAACGTGTACACCCTAGAGGTCCATAACAAGCTATACCCAGGTAGTATGCACTTAGTCCTGGCTACGGATGCAGCGCGCATGCCCTGGAGGTCCACAACCCAGGCAGTACGCACTTAGTCCTGGCTACAGATGAAGCGCGCACGCCCTGGAGGTCCACATCCCAGGCAGTATGCACTTAGTCCTGGCTACAGATGAAGCGCACACGCCTTGGAGGTCCACAACTCAGGCAGTATGCACTTAGTCCTGGTTACAGATGTAGCGCGTACACCCTGGAGGTCCACAACCTAGGTAGTATGCACTTAGTCCTGGCTACAGATGAAATGCGCATGCTCTGTAGGTCCATAACCCAGGTAGTATGCACTTAGTCCTGGCTACAGATGCAGCGTACACACCCTGGAGGTCCATAACAAGCTATACCCATGCAGTATGCACTTAGTCCTGGCTACAGATGCAGCGCGCACGCCCTGGAGGTCCACAACCCAGGTAGTACGCACTTAGTCCTGGCTACAGATGAAGCGCGCATGCCCTGGAGGTCCATAACCCAGGAAGTATGCACTTAGTCCTGGCTACAGATGCAGCGCGCACACCCTGGAGGTCCATAACAAGCTATACCCAGGCAGTATGCACTTAGTCCTGGCTACAGATGCAGCGCGCATGCCCTGGAGGTCCATAACCCAGGCAGTGTGCACTTAGTCCTGGCTACAGATGCAGTGCGCACACCCTGGAGGTCCATAACAATCTATACCCAGGCAGTATGCACTTAGTCCTGGCTACAGATGCAGCGCGCACACCCTGGAGGTCCATAACAAGCTATACCCAGGCAGTATGCACTTAGTCCTGGCTACAGATGCAGCGCGCACGCCCTGGAGGTCAACAACCCAGGCAGTACGCACTTAGTCCTAGCTACAGATGAAGCGCGCACGCCCTGGAGGTCCATAACCCAGGCAGTATCAAAGTCAAAGTCAAAGTCAACTTTATTGTCAGATCTGCAATATGTACAGTGCAGGACATACACAGGACCGAAATTGCGTTTCTCTCAGTCCCTCGGTGCAACAGTAAACATCTAAACATTGAAACACTGAAACATATAATAATAGACATAAGCATAAAAATAGTAAAACTAACACTGTCCTGAGTTTTTTTTTCATAGTGGTATAAAAAAAGAGTATAAAAAGTATAACTAAAATAAACTAAAGGTTTCTAGCATTGACATTTGCAAAGTGGCAAAGCAGCGTATGAGTCAATGTACACAGTATATGTATGAGGTAGTAGTTGATGTTGTTGTAGAGGCAAAAAGTGGCATATGCAGTAAGGCACATTGGGCATCCCTAAATAAGACCGTTCAGAGCACACTGTATATGTATCAGCAGTGGTGTAGATATTAGAGTAGTGTAAATAAATGTAAACAGTAGTAATTACATGTAAGCAGTAGTAATAAAAGTAAACAGTATTAATAAATGTAAACAGAGAATGTAAACAGTATTATGATTATAGGCAGTGATGTAATACAGACATTAGTGCAAGTATGAGAAGTAGTGCAAACTGTATGAGCACATGACCGAGAGTTTAGTGAAAACCCGTTTGGTGACACAGAGTCTAGTGTTAAAAACTTTGTGTTGAGTGATAGTATGTGAGAAAGTTTTAGTGTTAAGGCAGTTCAAATGGGAGGGGAGGCAGAGCAGGCAGAGTGTTTAGCATTCTGACTGCCTGATGAACAGAGCTGTCTCTCAGTCTGCTGGTTCGAGCCTGGAGACTCCTCAGTCTCCTTCCTGATGGCAGCAGTCTGAAGCAGCTGTGTAGTGGGTGTGTGGGATCACCTGCCATGCGGTGGGCTTTCCGAGTGAGGCGTTTGCTGTGTAAGTCCTGCAGTGAGGGCAAGGAGGTGCCCACGATCTTCTCAGCTGCTCTCACAATGCGCTGGAGGCTCTTGCGGCAGGATGCAGTACATGCACCAAACCACACAGTGATGCAGCTGGTCAGGACACTTTCTATGGCACCTCTGTAGAAGGTGCTCATGATGGGGGTTGAAGCTCCAGCCCTTTTCAGCTTGCGGAGAAAGTAGAGACGCTGGTGAGCCTTCTTTGCCAGTGCTGCAGTGTTCCTGCTCCAGGACAGGTCCTTTGAGACGTGCACTCCCAGGAACTTGGTGCTGTCCACTCTCTCCACTGCGGTGCTGTTGATGGTCAGAGGAGGATGTTGGGCATCCCTCTTCCTGAAGTCCACAACAATCTCCTTTGTCTTCTCCACGTTGAGAGTGAGATTGTTGTGTCCGCACCACAAGGCCAGGCGGCTCACCTCGTTCCTGTAGTCCGTCTCATCGTTGTTGCTGATGAGACCTACCACTGTTGTGTCATCCGCAAACTTGATGAAGTGGTTGGAGCTGTACGATGGTGTGCAGTCATGTGTTAGCAGGGTGAATAGAAGGGGGCTCAGCACACATCCTTGTGGGGCCCCTGTGTTCAATGTGATGGTGCTAGATGTGTTACTCCCGATCCGTACTGTCTGTGGTCTCCCGGTCAGGAAGTCTAGCAGCCAGTTACACATTGAGGTGTTCAGCCCCAGACTGTCCAGTTTATGGATGAGCTGTTGGGGGATGATGGTGTTAAATGCCGAGCTGAAGTCGATGAACAACATTCTAACATAGGAGTCCTTCGTGTCCAGATGTGTGAGAGCTGTGTGAAGGGCAGAGGAGATGGCATCGTCGGTTGAGCGATTAGGTCGGTATGCAAATTGGAAGGGATCCAGGGAGTCAGGGAGGACAGATGTGATGCTTTTCATGACTAGCCGTTCAAAGCACTTCATCAGGATGGGGGTGAGTGCTACTGGGCGATAGTCATTGAGGCATGCGGGCGTTGCCTTCTTTGGGACAGGGATGATGGTGGTGGCTTTGAAACAGGTGGGGACGATGGCCTGGCTCAGTGAGATGTTAAAGATGTCCGTGAAGACCGCTGCGAGTTCCCCTGCACAGTCCTTCAGCACACGACCAGGTATGTTGTCAGGACCAGAGGCCTTCCGGGCGTTAATCTTGATGAATGATCGCCTTACGCTGTCTGAGGACAGCGTCAGCACCTGGCCATCAGGAGAGGGGGGGAGTTTATGTGCTGGTGTGCTGTTACTTGCCTCGAACCGAGCAAAGAACTCATTCAGTTCATTCAGCGCAGAGGCTGAGCTGTCACAGGTCTGGGGGGGTGGTTTGTAGTTTGTGATGGTCTGTATTCCCTGCCACAGACTGCGTGTATCCCTGCTGTCCTTGAAACGGTGAGCTATTTTCCCAGAATACTGCTTCTTTGCCTTTCTGATGCCCCGGTCCAGGTTGTTTCTGGCTGCCCTCAGGCCCACCTGATCTCCCGCTTTGAAGGCAGCATTCCTGGCTCTCAGGAGTCTGTAAACCTCAGCTGTCAGCCATGGCTTCTGGTTAGCCCGAACAGTGATGGTTTTAAGGTTGGTTACATCATCAATGCACTTGGTGATGTATGAACATACAGTGTCTGAGTACTCCTGGAGACATGTGGTGTTGTTTGTGGTAGCAGCTTCTTTGAACATACTCCAATCTGTGGTGTCAAAACAGTCCTGGAGTGCCTCTGAAGACCCCTCTGGCCACACTCGTATCTGCTTGCGGACTGGTTTTGTGACTTTCACCAGTGGCCTGTATGCTGGCTTTAGCATAACACAGATATGGTCAGAAGCACCAATGTGGGGGAGGGGGATGGCTCTGTAGGAATTTTTCATGGTGGTGTAAACCTGGTCCAGGGTGTTGTTTCCTCTTGTTGCAAAGTTTATGTTTCTGTATGTTTTTGGAAGAACACTCTTTAAATCTGCATGGTTGAAATCACCAGCCGTGATGAGAAAAGCATCAGGGTGGGCTGTTTGTTGCTCACTGATGTGCAGATATAGTTCATTCAGTGCCTCACCTCTATCTTTGCTGTTGGAGCTTGGGGGGACATATACAGCAACAATCAGAACAGCTGTAAACTCCCTCGGTAAAAAGAACGGTCTGCATTTAATAGTCATGAACTCCACAAAAGGTGAGCAGTGTTTGTAGACCACAGCAGCATCACGACACCATGCGTTGTTGATGTAAACACAGAGCCCCCCTCCCCATCTCTTACCTCCCTCGAGGGTTCGGTCCGCTCTGTAGCATGTTAGCTGCTCCAGCTGAATAGCATGGTCCAGAACGTTGTTGTTGAGCCACGTTTCCGTGAATACAAACACACAGCAGTCTCTCACAGTCTTTTGTGTCGTTCGCAGCAGGCGTATATAATCCAATTTGTTGTCCAAGGAGCGCACGTTAGCCAGAACCATGGATGGAATAGCCGGCCTGTGTGGGCTAGCTGCTAGCCTCGCTCTGATACCTCCGCGTTTACCCCGCTTCTGTTTCCTGTCACGCCGCTTGTGGCGTTTCCATGGCGGGCGCGGTGAAGCGTCACGCCGCTTGTGGTACTTCCACGGCGGGCGCGATGGAGGGAAGGTCCGGGCTGGCTTCCAGAGCAGCTCGCAGTCACGAAGCTGATGTAACTCCACCTCGAGCTCATGTAGCTTCTCCTGGAGTTCGCTGTTTATTCCCAAATGAGCGGTTTTTCCGACATCAAGCAGGAATTCACGGCTATACTTGCGTTCTTGAACACGTAGACAAGACAAAGACGTGCCGGCAAATTGCGGCGTGCAGGACAAGACAGACGAAAGCACCGTGTTGCTGGGAGAGAGAGAAGCCGCAACGTTTGCACGCGCCGCCATGTTGGAATAATGCTGTTATTGCTAGTATCACTCAGCCCTCTGTGAATAGCAAACAATCATCATGGTGCTAACGATCCATCGTCAGGCTGATGGTCCTTCTTGATCATGTGAGCAGCTGGTTTTGGCTGTCATCACCCAACTGGTTGATCCACTGTGAGAGGGTGCTATTGATAAGACTGAGCTGAATACAGCAACTCAGACTGAGGAAGTCTTTCGGACGAAAGACAAAACGTTTCTACATTATTATTTTTTTTGCTTTGCTTTGTTTTGTTTTATTTTTTGAATATCCAGAGGACCAGACTTAGCTTTTTTAAATCTGGCATGTGGGTTATGAGCTATTTGCTCAAACGTACCGGTACAAGGAAAAACAACAAAGCTAATGCTAACCGCTAGCTCCACATCTACAAAGCTAAAACAGCAAATTTTATCTCAATCATCTCATACAGCTAACAGTTTGTAAATGTCTACCCAGTATTACTTTCTGTAAGTTTCAAAAAATCTGTCCTGTAGTTCATGCGTTATTTATCTAAATAGTATCCGTTTACGGTAGCTAACCGATAACAACAAAAAACAATGCTAAAAGATCGATTTTTTTTAGCTCTAAACATCTTCTACAGCTAACAGTTTGTAAATGACCACCAAGTAATTACGTTCTGTAAGTCTTATCAAAATCTGTCCAGTAATTCATGAGTTATTTAGATAAATAGTAACCGTTTTTGCTAACAAACACAGCTAACAGTAGTTACCTCCAGAGCAGGAGGCCGGGCAGCAACAGAGTCAATCCGACCAGAGGAGGCTGCCTTCAGACACATGAGGTGGGAACGGTCGGTGTACCCTAGCAGACAAAAGTGGTACTGCACCCATAGCGGCCGAAAGTGGTACTGCACCATTTTTTGCCAAAATGAAAAACTGTCATATCTGAGTCAAAAACTGGTCTAAAAATATGGGAAAAAATCCATAAACAAGTCTCACCTCTCTATTAGTCACAGGGCATGCAAATTAGGCAAAAAATTGCGACCTATAGTCCGGAAAATACAGTACTTGTAATCATTTTATTTAAAAGCGCCTTTCAGGACACCCAAGGACACTTCACAGTAAGAAAACAAACAAACACAGTTCAAACATCAGCAGTAACAAATTGAAATATAAAATAAATAAAGAATATAAAATACAAAAGAATATAAAATACTTTTAGTAAAGTTAATGATAAGCTAGTCTAAACAGATGTGTTTTCAGGGCAGTCTTGAACAGAGAAAGGGAGGTGGTGTTTCGAATGTCTGGCGGTAGAGCGTTCCAGAGGTGAGGGGCAGAGCGGGTGAAGGCCCTGCTCCCATGGTGGAGAGGCGGACAGAGGGTACATGGAGATGTAGCGAAGAGGAGGATCTGAGAGAGCGAATGGAGCCTGCTAGCATGGAGGAGGAGGACAGCGCGATTCAACTTGCTCCTTTGTCTTTAAAATCATTTCAGATTCTACAATGTTCTGGGGGAAGACAGAGCTTAACAAGAGAACGGTTGTTTGCAAGAAGTGTAAAATAAAATTGTGGTACAAAATTTTGGAAATACGATAAAATGCACGGAAGATAAAAGTGAAACTAGCCGACCAGCGAACTCTGCAACAAACTTCTAGCTGATTCTCAAACAACTGTGAAGATTTCTTGTTTCAAACTTCCAGAATGTAATTATTTGGTGTTCATTTACAAACTGTAAGCTGTTGGAGTTATTTGAGATAAAATTCGATGTTTTATAGACATTAATGTGTCGCGGCTAAGGGTTTTACACGGTTGGCATCAGGTGCGTTAATGGAGAGGACGCTGGCGTGATGTTCGCCGCTTCTCCACGCTGAAAAGTTGTTTTACTGTTGCTATTTTTAATTTTTGGACGTTTATCTGGACTTTTGTTCAGTGGTTTTTTAATTTTTTATCAAGGACTTTACGAACAGCTTGGTTAGTACTTCCTAACCGGAATATTGGGCTGTCTGCCTCCTGTCAAACTCCAGCACAAACCTTGCACAAACTTTGCTTGGAGAACTACGTGGCTGCAGTTTTTTGTTTTGCTTACCTGCTGCTTCTGTCAACCTCCTGTGTGGTCTGGACCGTTCTGGACTTTCTCCTGTGCTCCTCTTCGAGTCATGCTCATTCAAGTTACATCTCACTGCTTCTTGTTTATTTCTCTCGGAGCCGTGGGTCTGCTGTTAGCGGCTAGCTCTGTGCTAGCTTCCCCCGGTTTGGCTGGCGTGATGTTGACCTACTCCGCTTCGCAGCTGCTTGGACTTAACAACTGCTCCATTCCATCTTCTGTTTCCATCATCAAACAACTGGGACTTCTGCGTAGACCTCGTTACATCCATAGAGGCTCTCGAAAGAAATCTGTTTATTCTCGCTCTGAATTGATTCCGTCCGGGAGACGTGTCGCACCTCAACTACGTCATCAGAACGCTGCGTCTGTAGTCCCTTGTAGTCCGCAGCGCACGAGGTGGCAAGGAAAACGTGGAGTGGATTTCAGTCTGCTTAAACCGGTTCAAAAAGCTCCTACACCAACTAGCATTAAAATAGAACTTTTCAATGTACAATCACTATCCAATAAATCATGTCTAATTCATGATCACATCCTGGAGAAAAACTTGGACTTCATGTGCCTCACAGAAACCTGGCATCAACCAGACGTGTTCAGTTCTCTGAATGAAGCTTGTCCATCTGGATACAGTTATCTGCAGAGAGCCCGCAGCACTGGCCGCGGTGGTGGTCTGGCTGTAATTTACCGCAGTAATTTAAAATTGTCACATCTGTCTTCTCATAATTTTTCTTCTTTTGAATGTTTGGCCTTCAACTTCAAAGCCCCACTCCTGATGAACGTTATATTGATTTATAGACCTCCCAAACCACATGTTTCATTTAACTCAGAAATACATGACCTCCTCACTTTTTTCTGCACCTCCCCTGTAAAAACTATTTTTCTTGGCGATCTGAATATCCACATGGACAATTCCTCTTCCCCTCTGGCAACAGATTTTAAGTCTCTTTTGGAATCTCTCAACCTCACCCAACATGTGGTCGCCCCTACGCACAACATGGGGCATACTCTGGATTTGGTGATTACAGACACTGTACTTAATAACTTGTCTGTATATGACCTGGGTGTCTCAGACCACAGGGTCATCTCCCTGGAAGTGCCTTCAACTTCACCTGCTTCTAACCCAAAACGACCTATCCAGTTCCGTGACTATAAAAACATTTCCCCTGATGTTTTGTCTGCTGATCTTCACACCCTGACTGCTGTCAATCACTCATCTGCAGATGACTCTGTGGATTATTACAACCAATCTCTCCAGGAGCTTCTGGACCTACATGCTCCCCTGAAGTCAAGACTGGTGTCTTTCTCCCGTTCAGCCCCCTGGTACACTGATGAGCTGCGCAGGATGAAGGCAACTGGCCGTGCTATTGAGAGACGTGTAAAATCATCTGGTCTCTCTGTGCACAAGCAAGCGTACAAAGAACATCAGAAAGCGTACGCCTATTCGCTTAAAGAAGCACGCTCCAAATATTATTCCAACATCATCAACACCTGCCCTGGAAACTCTAAACAGCTCTTCTCCACAATAACTCATCTGCTTAATCCCATTAAACAAACTCATGAGGACTCTGTTCAAAAATGCAACCTGTTCCTCTCATCATTTAAAAACAAAGTTGACACTATCAGATCTCAGCTCCACAACCTCCCTGATCTTAGTGTACCATCTACCCGTCTGCTTTCTGGGACCCTGAGCAGCTTTGATGAAGTCGTTCAGAGTGAGGTAGAGACCATCCTCAAGAAAATGAAGCCTTCATCCTGCGCCCTGGATCCCTTCCCCTCGTCTCTCATAAAATCCAATCACTCTGCAATTAGCCCATTAATCACACAAATAATAAACAAGTCTCTACAATCTGGTCATGTTCCATTGCCTCTAAAAACTGCCATCATTAGGCCTCTTCTGAAAAAATCTAATTTGGATCCCGACATTTTTTCTAATTACCGCCCAATTTCCCACCTCCCATTTCTGTCCAAAGTGCTGGAGAAAGCAGTTGCTGCTCAGCTGCAGGAACACCTACAACAACACTCTCTGTATGAGAAATTCCAGTCTGGATTCAGAGCAGCTCACAGTACTGAGACTGCACTGCTGAGAGTAACAAATGATGTCCTCATGGCTGCTGACACTGGTTCTCCCTCCATCCTTGTCCTCCTTGACCTCACTGCAGCCTTCGACACTGTGGACCATAATATCCTCCTCCACCGTCTTCATGTGGAGGTCGGTCTCTGTGACATTGTCCTGGACTGGTTCAGATCTTTCCTCTCCGATAGGCTGGAATGTGTTAGCCTTGGCAATGCCACTTCCCAGACAGTCGGTGTCTCCTGTGGTGTCCCTCAGGGGTCAGTTCTGGGGCCCCTGCTGTTTTCCCTCTACATGCTGCCTTTAGGTCAAATTATCAATCAGTTCAACATTTCTTTTCACTGCTATGCCGACGACACACAGCTTTACATCAGGACTGGAACATCATCATCATCCCTATCTCCGTCTTCACTCACTGTTCTCTCTGCCTGCCTGGAGGAAATAAAGGCATGGATGAATCAGAATTTTCTTCAATTAAACTGCTCGAAGACTGAGGCCATATTGATTGGCACCCCTCACCAGATACAAACATCAACTTTAACAACAATCTCCTTCTCTGGTCAAGACATCCCCCTCTCCACCTCTGTTACAAATCTTGGAATAAAAATGGACTCTCATCTTACATTTGAAAATCACATTAAGCATCTGTTTAAAACCTGCTTCTTCCATCTTCGAAACATCTCCAGACTTCGCCCATCTCTGACTTTTCCTGATGCTGAGAAACTCGTCCATGCCTTTGTCTCCTCCAGGCTCGACTACTGCAACTCCCTGTTTATTGGTATCCCTGGCAAAAACCTTCAGAAACTTCAATACATTCAAAACAGTGCAGCTAGGATTCTGTTGAGAGTTCGTAAATTTGAACATATTACACCCATTCTCCATAACCTCCATTGGCTTCCTGTCACCTACAGAATTCAATACAAAACTGCTCTCATTACCCATCAATGCTTGCACGGCACTTCACCTGACTATCTAAAGGACATTCTTGCACCATATTCATCCACCCGGTCTCTACGATCACAGAACAGTAATTTCCTTTATATTCCTCGGACCAAATTGAGGACCATGGGAGACCGAGCATTCTGTGTGGCTGCCCCCCGCCTGTGGAACTCCCTCCCTGATGACCTGAGAGCTCCACAGTCACTGGTTGACTTTAAAAGCAGCATAAAGACCTTTCTTTTTAAGCAAGCCTATTCTGCCTCCACATGATTTTATCTTTGATCTTAGCTGATATCATTATTGATTTTACTTGATTTTATTGATTTTACTTGTTTTATTTTATTTATTTTTTAAGCAAGCCTAATCTGCATCCACATGATTTTATCTTGATCTTAGTCGATATTATTATTGATTTTATTTGATTTTATCACTTGTTTTATTTTGATCTTTGCTTTATTACAATTTGTAGCACTTTGAGATTTTTATTAATGAAAAGTGCATTATAAATGGAATTCATTATTATTATTATTATTATTTCTCTCTCTCCATCTCCTGCTATATCACAAAGGATTTACGAGCGGACAGCTCAGTGGAAGTTGAGAGGTTTAGTTTCATTTTTAATACGCTGAACTAAAAGTACGTTATTCCTTCATGTAGATAAAGGTCCACACAGCTTCAGCATGAAACAAGAATAACGTGGGAGAAGTTCTGATGCAGCTGCAGCTCAAAGGTAACTGTTGTTTTTTCATATTATACTAAAACTTATAGACGTTATACAACAAACTTAATGTAATTTGTCTTTTAACAGGTTGAAGAGGCCAGATGAGACACATCACCTGGAGCCAGTTCTAAATGACACAATTTATGGTTTATAAATTACAGTTCAGAAGATTTTGTGTAAACTTGCACAGGTTTTGAAATTTTGTTAAAGATTTACTAAATATGAATTAATATGGTAAAAAAAAACTGTGAAATCTGTATTTTATTTTGAGTTAAAGGTTACTGCACTATGGTAGGCTGAAGTCTGTTTACTTTTGTATTTATATATTTTGAATTACCATACCATACCATACCATTTTATTTATAAAGCACTTTAAACAGGAACAAGTCCACACCAAAGTGCTGGACAAACAAACACGCAACAGGCAACACAGACAATGAAGTACAACACGAAAAACATAAAAACATTGCAGATTGCAATAGGATAGGCTAACATTGCATTTGTCTGTGATGGACTGGAGACTTGTCCAGGTGTCCCCCGCCTCTCACACAGTGATGACTGGACATGGGCACCAGTGACCCCCATGACTCGAAAAGGAAGAAGTGGATAAA
>JBBPBX010014470.1:15292-35036 GCA_038048925.1 Garcialebias charrua
TGCTGTATGAATAGGTAAATGAGGCACACATTGTAGTGTAAAGCGCTTTGAGTGTCTTCATAAGATATAAAGGCGTTACATAAGTTGAGTCCATTTACCATTTACCATTCTTTACCAAGTTTTTAACATGGGGCTTAAAGGAGAGATACAAATACCGTAGATCAAGATGCCTTTACAAGATTAACATGGTAAAAACAATTACAGTATTTGTTTGCTAAAAATTATAGCTGACATTATAGCATAAGGGTTCCTGAGCTTAACCGTTCCTTAATAAATTCACGAAATGGTCAAATCTGCTGGATTTAAATTGTTTCGCTTTGACGTCTTCCAAACGGTCACGTGCACTGCGAAAATAAATTATAAATAAATCGAATTTTAGTCTCAAATGTCTCATACAGGTCACAGTTTGTAAATGACCACCAAGTAATTACGTTCTGTAGGTTTCAAGAAAATCTGCGGTATGGTTTATGAGTTATTTAGACAAATAGTTGCAGGAAAATAACCCAAAGCTAACGCGATACGTTTACGTCTATAAAACATCGAATTTGATCTCAAATGTCTCATACAGGTCACAGTTTGTAAATGAACACCAAGTAATTATGTTCTGTAGGTTTCAAGAAAATCCGCTGTGTGGTTTATAAAGTTACTTAGACAAAAAGTAGCAGGAAAATAACCCGAAGCTAACGCAACACGTTTACGTCTATAAAACATCTTTTTTTTTTAAATCTCAAACATTCATAAAGCTAGTCAGTTGTAAATGTCCATACAGTGATTACTTTCTGTAAGTTTGATAAAAATCTGCCCTGTGGTTCTTGACTTATCTTGCTAACAAACACAGCTAACAGTAGTTACCTCCAGAGCAAGAGAACGGGCAGCGACAGGGTCAGTCCGACCAGTGGAGGCTGCTTCGGACACGAGGTGGGAACGGTTGGTGTACCCTAGCGGACAAAAGTGGTACTGCACCTTTTTTTTCCCAAATAAAAAACGGTCAAATCTGAGCAAAACATTTGTCTAAAAATATGGGGTAAAATCCATAAACAGGTCTCACCTCTCTATAGGTCGCAGGGCATGCAAGTTAGGGGCGGCCGTGGCGTAGTGGTAAGGGCAGTCGTCTCCCGATCGGAAAGTTGGCGGTTCGACTCCCGGGACCCGCACCATGTGTCGTTGTGTCCTTGGGCAAGACACTTAACCCTGAGTTGCTCCCGGTAGGACTGGAAAGCACCTTGCATGGTAGTCTGCCGCCACCGGTTTATGAATGTGTGTAGCATTCAATATATGTGTAGCACTTTGAGATTTTCAGTAATGAAAAGTGCGTTATAAATTGAATTAATTATTATTATTATTATTATTATTAGGCAAAAAACTGCGACCTATAGTCTGGCAAATACGGTAGTTATTTGTTCCATTAATTCCATGAGAGCCATTGATGTACAGGTAGTCCCCGACTTACGAGCGAGTTCCGTCACAACGAGTTGCTCGTAACATGGAAATTAAGGCTGCACGATTAATCACATTTGCGATTATCTCGTGATATGTTAAAACGCGATTCACTAATCGCACGGGCTGCGATTTGACTGGTCACGTGACTTGGGAGTGAGCCGCTCTGGCCGCGCGCAGCTGAGCGGAGCAAAACAGAGCAGAGCAGAGAGGAGGAGACCGTGCGCTCCAACACAGTTGCTTAAGGCTCGACACAAGTCATAAAAGTTATAAATTCAGGTAAGTTAGCCCATTTAAACGTGTATCTGATCTTAGAGGCTGAAACACGAGACAGCGGAAGATAAACAGAGCACGAGCTGGTCATGTGATCAGGACTGTTGTTGACGGTGCCCTGTTAGCAGCTAGCTCTGCAAGCTAAAGTTCTTCGTGAAAAAGCTCATTAATTATCTGATTTAAAAAAAACAGTTGTGTCGTTAGTGATATGAATTAATACAGAACCAGTAAAACACACGTTTTGCGCAAGCTGATTTTTTAAAAACTAGTGGTGGTGGTGTTGTTATCTTAGCTTTAGCATAGCTATTTAGATGAGGTGATGCATTTTCTCATTACGTGTATTACCAAACCTGGTCGTGATGTCACGACTATTATATTATCCTTATTGTCCGTTTTAAATAAAAATGTTAATTATTATGTTCAGTAATGTGAAGCTATTTAGTTATCACGTTTTGCATTCTCTTAACATTGATAAACTGGGAAAAGCTAAAACCTCTACATTGTTTTTAACTAACAAGATTTTTCAGGTCCTCAATTTTTGCACAAGTGAGAGTGGAGGATGTGAATGTGTGTATTTATTTTTTATTTTGTATTACAGGACATGTACTAAAGGATGGCAGTGTCTCTCCCACAGTTGGAAGAAGGCAGCAATGACTGAAGAGGGATCTCAAACTTTCTGGACACAGCCTCATCACTGAATGTCCAACAAGATGGGGATCCAAAGGATTGCCAGGGTGCTAGAGCAGCTTAAAACCATTTCAGGTGCTGTCAGGTGACTGTTATGCACACTCCCTTATCCTAACCTGGCAACCTGAGGTGTTGGAGTCTGTTCACAAGGCTCTGCATCTTGCTGTGACTGACTGACTATAATGTTTACATTATTGTTCCAAGAGTTGTTCCTTTTTTTTTTTTTTACATCTAAAAGATTTAATAAGAACAGATACTAGTTTATTTAGTGTTCACTGAGTTTGAATTCCCAGAACGAGTTGGTTAAAGCAGATTCTCTGTTTTTTGCACTTTATTTTAGATGTTACTGGCTGGAAAGCAGTAAGTTTAAATTTTTTTTATATCTAATTTTTTACATTTATTTATTAACTGTCATGTGAAGTTCAGACAGTAGTTAGGAAATTCACTTAACATGTTTACTATTATGTTTATGAAACAAGAAAAAATAGAAATGGTGAAAAGAAAAGGCATAGATTTGTTTGCTTTATTGTAATCTCTGCTTTAAATAAATCTGACATTGTTTATTATAAAACAGATTAATTTATTGCTTCTGTTTGTTGAAAAATACTTGAGAAGGTATTTTAAAAAAATAATCGCATTTTAAATCGCAATCGCAATTAATAGAAAAATAATCGCAATTAGATTATTTTCCAAAATCGTTCAGCCCTAATGGAAATCTCGTAATTCGGAACGGCCGCCACGTGTCTCGTAAGTCCGGAATTTCGCTCGTAAATTGGAACGGTTTTGCTAGCGCAACTACAAACACTCGTTTTTCATCGAAAAACTGCTTACGAGTGCATAAAAATGATCGGAAACGTGTGTCCACATGTTTAGCTAACGAACTGTGGTGAAAAAACACAGAAAAACTCAGTATTTTTTGCGTTTTTTCCAAAAATTCGCCAGCTCGTAAGTCCGGAACCTCGTAGGTCAGAGCGCTCGTAAGTCGGGGACTACCTGTAGTTTGTTTTTGCTCTAAACCCATACTGACTGTTGCTTAGAATATTTTGTTTATCTATAAATTGATCTAGTCTGTTCACAAATAGTTTTTCTAGAATTTTTGAGAACTGTGGTAACAAGGATATTGGTCTATAATTGTTGAACACACATTTATCACCGTTTTTAAAAAGAGGAACTACCTTAGCTACTTTTATGTTATCTGGGAATTTTCCTGTTGAGAATGATAAATTACATATACTATATGTAAACGGCTCAATAACATGTGGAGCCTCAGTGCTCTCAGTCATTTTCATCTTTTAATCCGATTACTTTAAATGACCTGACCTCAATACAGTAATTGGAAAAATGAAAGTCTCTAATTGTTCATTAGAAATATTACCCCCATCTTTGCTTGTCCAGACTTTAAAGGTATTGTGACATGATTTTGTAAATTTGAATATTTGTCAGAACATATATATCTTATATCATCGAGCTCTGGCCGTTTTTGCATAATAAATTATAAATATATTAAATTTTTATTCTAAATTATGCTAATTTTTTCTCTGGTACTTGCTGGGATACGCCCCTAAAATTCCGCGCATTCCTGCAATACGTCATCAGTGTGAGGTGACACATCAGTGTGACGTGACAACGGGCAGAAGGCAGAGCCTTGCCCGTTTGTTATGTGTGTTAACTGCTTGCCATACAGATTCATTTCCTGAAGGATCGCCTCTTTTATTTGTGTAACTTGAAAAATGCCGTCACGTTGTAGCGCATTTGTGTGTTCTAATATCAGCAGTGAACAAGTGAGCCTTCACAAATTTCCAAAAGATGACAAACTTTGTCAAGAATGGACCAGACAAGGACCGGTGGGTTCCAGGAGTCGTATGTCTGCAGCGACCATTTCACTGCCGATTGTTTTCAGCACCTGGTATAAAAGAATCTTTAGGATTACCAGTAAGATTCAGAAGACTTTTAAAACCGGATGCTATTCCTACTATTTTTAAAAGAAAATCTACAGAAGAAAGTCCCAGGAGCTACCATGTCGAAACAACGCAGGGACCATCGGAAGACTGTCCAGGAGATGAGTAAGTCTTTGTGTAAACATAATCGGAGGTGTGTAGTGTTTTAGATTATAAACTATTTATTTTACGTGAGTTCATGTTGTTTTACTTTATACACTTTGAGTGTATAAAGCCAATTATCACGGCAGATTATGTTTGTTCGCTGCTAACAAGCTAGCCGAATCAGATAGCTAACACAATAGCCGCGATACAGGCCACGTTGCTATGTATGTATTTTTAAATTATGTCTGCGCCATCAGGTAACATCTCGTTTCTTTCTATTCGGGGAGGGTTTATTAATGAGAGTTTTGGAAGATTTACTGTCTTAAAATGATATATCGCTGACGCGACCGGTAATAAGCCGAGATAGCAGCTAACAAACATTAGCCGAGAGCCCGGAGCAAACACGTTGCTAATGATGTATTTTTAAATTATGTCTGCGCGATCGGGTAATTCTTTTTATTCGGGGAGGGTTTATTAATGAGAGTTTTGGATGATTTACTGTCTTAAAATGATATATCGCTGACGCGACCGGTAATAAGCCGAGATAGCAGCTAACAAACATTAGCCGAGAGCCCGGAGCAAACACGTTGCTATGTATGTATTTTTAAATTATGTCTGCGCCATCAGGTAACATCTCGTTTCTTTTTATTCGGGGAGGGTTTATTAATGAGAGTTTTGGAAGATTTACTGTCTTAAAATGATATATCTCAGACGTGACCGGTGTCAGGGACTCTTGTTAGCCAAGATAGCTTCTAAAAATATTAGCCGAGAGCCCGGAGCAAACACGTTGCTATGTATGCATTTTTAAATTATGTCTGCGCCATCAGGTAACATCTGTAATTTTTTTATTCAGGGAGGGTTTATTAATGAGAGTTTTGGAAGATTTACTGTCTCAAAATGATATCTCAGACGCGATAGGACATGCTCCGCCATTATTATTTAAATGCACGTTGGAGCGTGCCTTCCCGTTGTCACGTCAAGATGATGTTTTGCGGAAATGCGCAGATTTTTAGGGGCGTATCCCAGAGAAAAAAACTACCATAACTTGGAATAAAAATTTAATATATTTATAATTTATTATGCAAAAACGACCAGAGCTCAATGATATAAGATATATATGTTCTGACAAATATTCAAATTTACAAAATCATGTCACAATACCTTTAAATTGTATTGGTCCAACAGTGTTGATGATAATTAACAACTCACTGAGCAAAGGATTTGTCCCATCCTATTTTAAAACAGCAGAAGTGACCCCTCTCTTAAAGAAGCCAAATCTGGATTCTAGCTCCCTTTCAAATTTCTGTCCCATCTCTAAACTGCCTTTTTTGGTAAATGGAGCTTATTTATATAACGCTTTCCAGCCCCCTATGAGGGGCCCCAAAGCGCTTTACAATACCAACCATCCACCCAGTCATACACACATTCATACACCGGTAGCGGCAGACTGCCATGCAAGCCAAGGCGCTTTCCAGTCCTACCGGGAGCAACTCGGGGTTAAGTGTCTTGCCCAAGGACACAACGACACATGGTGTGGGGAACCGGGATTCGAACCGCCAACCTTCCGATCGGGTGACGACTGCCATTACCACTATGCCACGGCCGCCCCTTTTTCAGTAAAGTACTTGAAAAAGTTGTAGAAACCCAACTCAAATCCTGATTACAGATTTCTGATCCACTTCAGTCTGGTTTTCTGAAACACCATTCCACTGAAACTGCTCTTTTAAAAGTTCACAACGATCTGTTAATGGCTGCTGATGATGGAAAATGCTCTGTGTTGGTCCTGTTGGATCTTAGTGCTGCCTTTGATACTGTTTTTTTTTTTTTTAAACATATATTTATTGATTTTAACAAGAGAAACAGAATCATACTAATATTCAATTACCAATACTAAAGGTTCAGTCTGCAGTTTCTGTAGAACATCAGCACTTAGAAAAAATTTCAACAAGCAAAGCATTCTGATCCCTCCCCCTCAGAGCCATATATGGCTCTGCCCCCTTGTGGTCTGTTAAAATTCAAATTCAAGCTCTGTTTTTATTGGCTGATTCAAATTCAAGCTCGGTTTTTATTGGCTGGTTACAAACTTTGTTTTTATTGGCTGGAAAATGGCGGGTCACTTTTTCTTTTTAGAAATGCTTATTTACCACCTGGAGAAGCAAGGGGACAATATTTTTTTTTAGTTTTTTTCAGAGATTACTTCTCTAACATCAATCTAGTGACAGAGTGAAGAAATATGTTAAAAATATATTGTTAGAAAAGTTACATATAGCAGCTTTAAAATATAAACCCAGAAAGGACAAAAATCAACAAAACATACACACAGGGGGAGAAAAAATAAAAATAAAATAAAATCCCGCAGCAGACCCTCAAAAGACCAACCAGCATATTTATCAGAATAGTTCAACATATGACCTTATAACAAGACCTTTTTCCAGCCATCGAGTTGGATATCATTTTGACCCAGCCAGTTGTAAAAAACAGTCCAGATATTCCAAAATTTATCAAGCTTGTTCTTATTAAAATAGCTGATTTTCTCAAGTGCAAAGTAAAAAGTCATTTGCGTAGTCCATTGTGAGATTCCACATAATGAGTCTTTCTTCCATGAGGACGCAATACAGCGTTTAGCTTCTAAAAAGGAGACATTAAGTAGGGATCTCAAGTTGTTTGAGATAACAAAGTCATCAGGATAAATATTCAAGATGCACATTTTAGGATTTACAGGAACCTTTTTACCAATCATCTGACTAATCACAAACAATACCTCCTTCCAAAAATCTAACACTTGAGGACATGCCCACATACAATGAAATAAAGATCCTTTTTGTAAACTACATTTAATGCAAGTGTCAGGAATATTAGGGTTAAAGTGATGCAATTTAACTGGAGTGATGTATTGTCTAGACAGCCATTTGTATTGTAGTAATTTGGAGTTTATGTTGGCGGATTGTTTATGAGTCGAGGTACAGGCTTCAGACCACTCCTCACTCGACACACTATCACCCAAATCTGTTTCCCATGCCTTTAAAATGTTGACCGAAGATTCTTTAGATTTGTCAGCAAACAGGGAATAGAGACGAGACACCTGCCCTCCTTCATCTAGATGCTTTATGATAATATCCTCTAATGAGGACAAAGAGGGTATATCAAGATTATTTTGTTGCTTGGATAAAATAAAACTCCGGATTTGAAGATATTTATAGAAATGTTTTGTAGGAATATCATATTTGTTTTTAAGTTCTTCGAATGACATAAATACCTTCCCCGAGAAAAGATCAGAAATCTTAGCTACCCCCTTTACAGACCAGAGCTTGAATCCTAGATCTGCTCTACCTGGACCAAAATCCCTGTTGCCAAAAATGGGTGAGAACTGGGATAGATATTGCCTTTCTCCCAAATGGTCAAGTACTTTTTGCCAAATAAGTATCGTATTTTTCAGAAAAGGGTTTTTTGTTTGTTTGATAAGCTTTTTCCTGTCTGATGAATACAAGTATAAGTTTATAGGGATAGAGATCAGCTGTGACTCAATTGTAACCCACGCTGGGGGATGGCTGGTAATAAAGTAAAACATAGCTGCCCTAATCTGAGCTGCCCAGAAATACCATAATAAGTTTGGCAATTGCAAACCTCCTCTGTCATATGGCAAATATAATAGAGACAATCTCAATCTCGGACGCTTACTACTCCAAATGAAATTGGAGAAAGTTTTATTTATCTCCTTAAAGAAGGAGGGAGGTGGAGAGAGTGGAATCGATTCGAAAAAATATAAAAATTTTGGCAATATTGTCATTTTTATAATATTAACACGACCAATTAAGGAAATGGGCAGTTTGGACCATCTTTCTATTGAATGCATAACTGATTCTATAAGGGGGTTATAATTAGTTGGAATAATATCGTTTATTGTAGGAGTAACTTTAACACCTAAATAGGTAAATCCTTGTTTTGACGCTTCATATGGAGTAGAAACTGGGGGATTGAGACGTTCTTTTTCTGATAAGTACATTATTTCAGATTTAGTGTTATTTATCTTATAACCTGAAAAAAACCCAAAGGACTTAATTAACTCATTTATTGTGGGCATGGTGTTCCCCAACTTAGAACAAAACAATATTATGTCATCTGCATACAGGGCTATACGATGTTCCAAGTTCCCTATTCGTATACCAGTTATTTTATCATGTTTGCGAATTGCCATAGCTAAAGGCTCGATGGCCAGCGTGAACAACAAAGGAGAAAGGGGGCAGCCTTGCCTTGTCCCACGTTTCAATTTAAAGGAAGATGAAGTCAGACCATTGGTCAAAATTTCCGCTTGTGGGTTCGAATATATTAATTTTACCCAACTAAGAAATTTCCCTTTTATACCAAACCGCTCCATAACAGCAAACATATATTGCCATTCTATCCTGTCAAAGGCCTTCTCTGCGTCCAGTGACAGGATAGCATTGTCTGGGACTTCATATTTCTCAAAAATTACATTAAACACCCTTCTGATGTTATGAAACCCCTGTCTTCCCTGCACAAAACCATTTTGATCAGGGTGGACCATCATGGGTAGAAGTGACTCTAACTTCTTGGCTAAGACTTTACATAAAATTTTAACATCATTATTAATCAGAGAAATTGGCCTGTATGAGCCACATTGAGTTGCAGGTTTACCTGGCTTCAAAAGTAGGGAAATTATAGCTGTATTAAGTAAAGGAGGTAGAGACCCTTTCTCGAAGGCTTCTTTATACATGTCAAGCATGGGAGGTATCAGTTTAGATTGAAAAATTTTGTATATTTCAATTGGAATTTCATCCGGCCCCGGGCTCTTCCCACCTTTCATACTTGTTATAGCCTCAGACAATAATTGTGTATCGAGCTCAAAATCAAGTGATTTTAAGGATTCGTTATCTAGGGGAGTAAATTCTAATGAATCCAAGAAAGCATTTTGTGCCTGGGGAGCTAGGTCTGAGTAGTCTGAGCTATATAGTTTGTAGTAAAAATTTGAAAATGTGTTGTTTATTATTTTTGGGTCAGATGATAACTCCCCCTCAACTGTTTGAATTGAGTTTATTGCTTTATCTGATTGTTCCTGTTTAATACGCCAAGCCAACAATTTACTGGCCTTTTCACCTTGTTCAAAATACGACTGTTTCAATTTCATTAAACTTTGAATTGCTTTATTTGTAGATAGCATGTTATATTTAGCCCTTAACCTAAGAAGTTCTGTATTTAATTGGGTTGAAGGATTATGAAATAGTTGTATTTCAATGCTTTTAATAGATTTTTCAAGTTGTTCCAATTCTTGTTTATTGATTTTATGCTTAAAGCTGGTAAAACTAATCATTTGGCCTCTTAAATATGCCTTAAAGGCCTCCCATCTCACAGTTGCTGAGGTTTGGTGAGTGTTCAATTCAAAATACATATCTATTTTTGTTCCAATAAAATTTATGAAATCTGGGTCCCTAAGCCAAATTGATTGTAGACGCCACTTTGGTGAAAAGGAAAGATTAGGAACCTTAAGGTGGAATGAGATCGGAGCATGATCAGATATTACTATACTATCATACCAACTGGTTGTAATATGTGAGACCAAGTCAGCTGAGACTAGAAAGTAATCGATTCTTGAAAATGTTTGACAAGTACTAGAATAGCATGAGAAAGACGACTGATTAGGATGCATATTTCTCCATAAATCAACCAAATTGAGATCTTTCATATAATTAAGTAATTCTTTCCTTGTTTGAGCATGAGAGGTGTCTTTGCCTGTAGATCTATCTAGCGTTGGTATGAGCGTACAGTTGAAATCACCTCCAATAATGTACCCTCCAGGTAGCGATGCTACGGATAGAAACAGGTGTCTAAAGAAAGCAGGATTATCATCATTAGTCCCGTAAACATTAACCAAATTTAGTTTCACCGATAAAATCACACATTGTACGACTAGATATCTGCCAAATCGATCCTCATTTACTTTGATGAGTTGGAATGGCACAGAACTGTGGACTAATGTAATTACGCCTCTCGAATGTGAGCTAAAGGAAGTAGAAAAAACCCTACCGTGCCATCTTCTCCTCACTCTAATAACATCATCAGGAGTTAAATGAGTCTCCTGTAGGAAAACTATCTTAGCCTTTAATTCTTGAATCCTTTTCATCACCTGTTTCAGTTTAACAAGTTTATTCAGACCTCTCACATTCCAAGAGGTAAACTGAAGGTCAGAGGCCATCAAATGATGAACAAAAGGATTACAGTTACGTTACGTGCATTCAAGAGTAAGCTGCAGAGGGATAACGTGACAAATAAAAACAAAAAAGAGTAAACACAACAAACAACAATTAAACAATAGAGCGTAAATCCCCAAACGAAGTACGCCCACCCACCCCACTGAAAACACTTCCCAAGGAGCCGCCAAAGCTCGGCCATGAAGCCCTGCTGGGCCACCCCGGCACTCAAGATGGCGAGGACCAGCGTCTAGACCACCCCCATCAAACCGCAGCCCCCAGAGGAACAGTTATAAAAATAACAACCAGTAAACTATAGTAAAAATAAACTCAAACTTGCATATGCAGTATTAACTTTGGTTATTCCAACCGTGTTGTATATATTAACCATGTATACGTACCCATGTACACACAGATTGGAGACACCTTAATAATAACCTGTACAGTATAAACCATCAAGCCAAAGAACTGAAAATATATGTTTTAACGATACGCTTAGCAATATGTGATCTTATTTGCATACATTGTGAGAAATAATTAGTCAGTATCACATATTTTGTTTGCTGCTCCACAACAAAGCAGCTACAAAATCAAAAGAGATACTCCACAGGTCAGTTCGTCTCTATCGCACCTCAACCTAGTCCGTGACCAAATCTCGCTCCTTCTTAAGCTGCTGAACGAAGGACTCAGCTTCTGCTGCTTTATCAAAAGTGTATCGTTCCTTCTTGTAGGTCACCAAAAGCATGGCCGGATGAACAACACCGTAGCGCAGCTCCGGTACCTCCTTGGAAATAGAAGCTAGATCCTTCTTTACTTGGTCGAATAACTTGCGCTTTTTCATAAGCTCGGCAGAGATGTCTGGGAAGAACATCACTCTTTTATTCTCCAAGTATATCTCTCCCCTCGCCCTGGCAGCCTTCATGATCCTGACTTTGTCAGCATAGTTCAGTAGCTTCATGACCACCGCTCTGGACCGTGACCCCGCTGCGTCAGCCCTCCCGACTCTGTGTGCCCTCTCTATGATCAGCGGGACTGGAAATGTTTCTGCACCAAACTTTTCAGGCAGCCACTTCTCCAAAAAAGCACACATGTCAGAGCCTTCAGCCCCTTCTGGGAGACCAATAAGACGCAGATTGGAGCGGCGACTGTGATTTTCCAAATCGTCTATTTTTAGTTGAAGAGCATCAATAGCAGTTTTCATAGCAGTGTTGTCGGCTTGCAGGGAAACAACAATATCCTCGTTAGTGCTAATTCTATCCTCAGCTTGTGCAACACGTGCAGCAACAGTCTTTATATCCGATTGCACCTCCTGGATAGCAGTTAGCAAGCTATCAAACCTCTTCACAAAGTCATCTTTCATCGAGTTAATAGCTGCTACGAGGTCGGTGGTACCTGTTTCCATGGCCGCCAGTCCATCATCATCTGTGACTGTGGATTTGTTGTTAACGGGAGATTTATCCGAAGCGCCTCCGCCAGCTGGAGGAGAAGCCGCACCGCCGCTGTAGGCCATGCTAACGCTAGCTAGCCTGCTGCTCCCGGACTGTTGCACTGGGCTCAACATAGACGTTATCAAAGCCTTTTTAGAAGTCGGTTTTGCAGTCTTCGGTGCCATCTGGTCAGCGATAACTAGTCCAGTTGACTGAAGAGACGCGAAGCAAGTTAGTATAGACCAGAAAGTTCATTCTCAATAGTCCAGGTATCAAATCCGCTCATTCTCAATCAGTTCATCTGGACAGTTTCTTTTTAGTAGAAACGTTTCACCCTCACTCCAGAGGGCTTCGTCAGTCAGAGCAGTCCAAAGCAAACTGAAGCTACCCCACCAAGTAAACAGGTTCAAGTTAGTATAGGTTGTTAATTTAGTTTTTTAGAAAGAAAGCTGGAGAGGGCTTCAACGCACGTCCACTCAGCACCGCGTCATAACCGGAAGTCTTTGATACTGTTGACCATGCAGTCTTATTAAACAGGCTCAAGTTCTGGCTGGTATTTCTGGCTCAGCTTTGGACTGGCTCACATCATACCTCTCGCACAGAACTTTCTGCATCAAGACAGACAGGTTCTCCTCTGACTATGCCCCCTTAAATTGTGGGGTGCCTCAAGGTTCGGTTCTGGGTCCGCTTTTGTTTTCCTTTTATATTATCCCACTCGCCAGCATTATTCAATCCTTTTCTGATATCTCCTATCACATTTATGCTGATGATATTCAGTTGTATTTTTCGTTTAAACCACACCAGCCGGACATGTTATCCATCCTTGTCCAATGCTTGTCCCGCATAAGTGACTGGCTCGCCAGTAACTTTTTGGTTTTAAACACAAGTAAGACAGAGACATTGATTTCTGCTCCCAGTCATCTTCACTCTAAAATCAATCAGAAAATTACCTCTTTCTGCCCAGCAGCCAAAGCAAAAGTAAGAAATCTTGGAGTCACATTTGAATCATCACTGGGTTTTGAGTCTCACATTAAGACTATTTCCCGTTCTTGTTTCTTTCATCTAAGAAACATTTTTAAAATACGACCTATGGTCTCCAGAGTTGAACTAGAGAACATTATTCACGCTTTTGTGTCATCGCGTCTGGACTACTGTAATGTCCTTTTTACCTGCCTGGAGTCTTCTGTATCACGCCTACAATGATTCAGAACGCAGCTGCCAGACTTCTCACTAGATCCAGTAAATACTGCCACATCACTCCAGTTCTGCATTCACTTCACTGGCTCCCAGTTGAGTTTAGAATCCGTTTTAAAGTCCTTGTGCTCACGTACAGAGCTTTAAATGGCCAGGCTCCTGTATACCTTTGTCAGCTTTTAACAAAATACTCTGCTGCCCGTGACCTTCGATCACAGACCCAGAACTTCTTAGATGTTCCACGTACGCAGATGAAAACTAAAGGGGACAGGGCCTTTCAGTCGGTGGCCACCAGGCTGTGGAACAATTTGCCCCTGCAGCTTCGTTTTGATGACTCTGTTGAGGTTTTTAAACAACTGAAAACACTTTTATTCGCTCAGGCTTTTATGTCATGATTTTATTGTATTCATTATTGATTAATATTTGTAGTTTTTATGCTTGTTTTATTCTGTGTATACTTTTACCATTGATTTTTATTGTACAGCTCTTTGTGATTTTATGTCTGTGATAAGCACTCTAGAAATAAACCTTACTTACTTACTTACTTACTTACTTACTATGACTCATTATGTCCTTTACAAACATCATATCCATGTCCACCCAGTCTTTTGATCTCTTGCCTGTAAGACTTTTTATTACGTTCATTATTTCTTCTTTGTCAGTTCCATTTAGAAAAATACAGTTTGCACAACTTATAATTGAATGGCTCACATTATTATGTACTTTTGGTGTTTTAGCTGCAAGGCTTGATCCAACATTCACAAAATATTGATTAGATCCATTTACAATTTCATTCTCATCATGAATTTCATCGTTGTCCTTTACAAAATATTGTGAAATACCAGTTTTTACTTTATGATTCTTCAGAACACTATTCATTACTTGTCATGTTGCTTTCATATCACCATTACTTTTATCTAATAATTCACTATAATATTCTTTCTTATGTTTCCTTATAATCCCTACTAATTTTTTTTTTACTTTTTATATTTTTCTTCAGCGTTCTGACTTCGCAATTTCAAGAAGCATGAATACAAATAAAAAAATTTTTTACAAGCATTTCTCAACCCTTTTGTCATCCATGGTTGGTCAACAATATTTCTCGTTGTATATTTTTTTTGCACACAATTATTCTCATACAGAGCTTCTAAGATATTCATAAACTCATATGATCTGTTCACATCATCAACATACACTTCATTCCAGTCTTGTTTATCTAGATCCTCTTTTAATTTATCCAAAGCTTTTTTTGATGTGTTTATTATCTTTTTCTTCGTTGTAACTGCTTTTGTGATGCTTTGATCATTTTTATAGATTGTGAAACTGGTAAATGATCACTTAAGTCAGTCGTTAAAATACCACCTATCACATCCCCATTTGTTATATTTGTGAAAATATTATCAATTATTGTAGCACTATGAGTTGTAATTCTTGTTGGCTTTGATATCAACTGATACAGATTTATATGGAAGCGGATATGTCTCATATTTAAAACTAAAATGGATTAGCAGAAATGCTTTTTCATTTCAAAGTCAAGCAGCATTTTTGACTCATAAATAAAATTTAAAATGAATAATCCAAATTGCATTTTCATTTTCTTCTTCGAGACTGCTCAATTTGTAAATTAATTAAAATGATGAATAAAATAACGTTTAACATTTAATTTTCAAAATATGTCCTAGTAAAAAGTGACCAAAATTCATTTTGAAATGTCAATTTTGAAAATTAAAATGAAATAGCAGAAATGCTTTTTCATTTCGAAGTCAAGCTGCCTTTTTTGTCTCATAAATAAAATTTAAAATAAATCATTTTCATTTTCTTCTTCAAGACTGCTCATTGTGTAGTAGAAATGCAAAGGAAACTAAGAACAATTTGCATTTTCATTTTCACTCTGAACCCTGCTCAAAGTGTAACATTATTCAATCTCAGTTGGCAATTCCAAGTGGCTACTTCACAACACCCACTGAATCACTGATTGGCTGTTTTAGCAGCAGGCAGAGTTTTAGACAGGGACAGGAAAGTGTACTGCTGCCGCTGGTTGGTTAAACAGATTATTTACACAGGGACCCTGTGTAAATAATCTCGTTTCATCACACGTACCACATGTGGTGCAAATGACAATAAAGATTTTCTGACTCTGCTCAACTGTTAGTGTTACTGAGTTTAATTTCTGTTAATAACTGATTACAAATCAGCGTATTTTACACGGGCGTAACTAGAATTTTCTGAGGGCGATTCCTTAAATCCAAAACTGGAACTACAAAATGCAACATACCCGGTAGTCTAGTGGTCAGAGCGTTGGGTTTCAGTTCCAAGCCTTTTCTTGACGTGAGTTCAAATCCCACTCGGGACAACTTATTTTACGTTTGTCTTTTATTGGAGAAAAAAAAGGAGTGTACGATAACCACAGGCATAAACACAAACTTCTTTTTTTTTCCACAGATAAAACCACAGATTGGAATATATTCAAAGAAGCTGCTACCACAAACAACAACACATGTCTCCAGGAGTACTCAGACACTGTATGTTCATACATCACCAAGTGCATTGATGATGTAACCAACCTCAAGACCATCACTGTTCGGGCTAATCAGAAGCCATGGCTGACAGCAGAGGTTTACAGACTCCTGAAAGCCAGGAATGCTGCCTTCAAAGCGGGAGATCAGGTGGGCCTGAGGGCAGCCAGAAAGAACCTGGCCCGGGGCATCAGAAAGGCCAAGAAGCAGTATTCCAGGAAAATAGCTCACCGTTTCAAGGACAGCAAGGATACACGCAGTCTGTGGCAGGGAATACAGACCATCACAAACTACAAACCATCCCCCCAGACCTGTGACAGCTCAACCTCTACGCTGAATGAACTGAATGAGTTCTTTGCTCGGTTTGAGGCAAGTAACAGCACACCTGCACATAAACTCCCCCCCTCTCCTGATGGCCAGGTGCTGGCGCTGTCCTCAGACAGCGTAAGGCGATCATTCATCAAGATTAACGCCCGGAAGGCCTCTGGTCCTGACAACATACCTGGTCGTGTGCTGAAGGACTGTGCAGGGGAACTCGCAGCGGTCTTCACGGACATCTTTAACATCTCACTGAGCCAGGCCATCGTCCCCACCTGTTTCAAAGCCACCACCATCATCCCTGTCCCAAAGAAGGCAACGCCCGCATGCCTCAATGACTATCGCCCAGTAGCACTCACCCCCATCCTGATGAAGTGCTTTGAACGGCTAGTCATGAAAAGCATCACATCTGTCCTCCCTGCCTCCCTGGATCCCTTCCAATTTGCATACCGACCTAATCGCTCAACCGACGATGCCATCTCCTCTGCCCTCCACACAGCTCTCACACATCTGGACACGAAGGACTCTTATGTTAGAATGCTGTTCATCGACTTCAGCTCGGCATTCAACACCATCATCCCCCAACAGCTCATCCTTAAACTGGACAGTCTGGGGCTGAACACCTCAATGTGTAACTGGCTGCTAGACTTCCTGACCGGGAGACCACAGACAGTAGCGGGTCGGGAGTAACACATCTAGCACCATCACATTGAACACAGGGGCCCCACAAGGATGTGTGCTGAGCCCCCTTCTATTCACCCTGCTAACACACGACTGCACACCATCGTACAGCTCCAACCACTTCATCAAGTTTGCGGACGACACAACAGTGGTGGGTCTCATCAGCAACAACGATGAGACGGACTACAGGAACGAGGTGAGCCGCCTGGCCTTGTGGTGCGGACACAACAATCTCACACACAGTATTCTCTGACTAGCCTTATTTAAGGATGCCCAATGTGCCTTACTGCATATGCCACTTTGCCTCTATACCAACATCAACTACCTCATACATATACTGTGTACATTAACTCATATGCTGCTTTGCCACTCTTTGCAAATGTCAATGCTAGAACCTTCAGTTTATTTTATAGATATACTTTTTATACTTTTTATACTACTATGCAAAAACTCAGGACAGTATTACACTTTTATTATTTCATTTTATGCTTATGTTCATTAAATGTTTAGTGTTTTAGTGTTGGTGTAAATTTTCATACTTTTATACTACTATGCAAAAACTCAGGACAGTGTTACACTTTTACTATTTTATGCTTATGTTTATTAAATGTTTTAGTGTTTTAGTGTTTAAATGGTTACTGTTGCACCGAGGGACTGAGAGAAACGCAATTTCAATCCTGTGTATGTCCTGTACATATTGCAGTTCTGACAATAAAGTTGACTTTGACTTTGATATTATGTCCATTTTGTGTGTGAGTTTTTCATTAATTTGTATTTTATCATCTCCTGAGTTCCTCTAAGTTTTTTCAGATCCTTCAGTTCTTTTATCATTTTAGCCTGAGACCCGTCATGTGTTTTGATAAAGATGTTTCCATTTCTTGTCCATGTCAATACTATTTTTTTCTGTTTTTTTTAACCACCTTGCCTCATGTAGCCTGGTTAAAACCAGACCCTTGTCCTTCACTTCGCTTCATACTAGGGTCTGGACTTTCTGTTATAGAGAACCGATTCCTGCTGGAGGCGTGGCCTCTGCTGAGGAACAAAACCATTGGATCTTAGAAAAAATTTGAACAGGGAAAAGCATTCTGCTCCCTCCCCCTCTGCCCATCCATCATTTTTTATGTATTTCTCTCTTTTGTTTTTATATCAGAGTCAGAGTCAGAGTCAGTCAGAGAGTCTTTATTGTCATTTGCACCGCATGTGGTACATGTGATGAAAACGAGATTATGTACACGGGGTCCCAGTTACATCCAACAACAAATGCAAGAGAAAAACAGTAATAACATCTAGAATTAACTAAGAAAAACATCAACTAGTAATACACTAAGCCCTAATATAGTGGAAAAACATCATTATAAACAGCAGCACGAACATGAGTCTGTATGAGCAGATGGTCACAGATGAACACAGCAACAAGAAAACAGATCAGCATCAGCATGATGTGATATTTTGCAGTGTTTATTTTTATTTATATTTATATTTATATTTATTTATATTGTCTATTGTTTAAGGAAATTCTACCATTGCTGTTCATCATTCTTTAGTTTTTAGCAGGTCGCTTTTGTAAATGAGTCCACGAGGCTCAATGAGATTTACCTGACTAAATAAAGGTTGAATGAATGAATGAATGAATTTCAGGACTCTTGGATTCTCATTAGCGTTGATCTTGGCCATTCCCCGACATCCTCGAGAATGTTTATGGATCTCATCGGAGTGAGCTGTTGATTATTCCATTCTTATCAGAACTCTTACAGTGACCTTGAGAGCATCTATGAACATTGCTCATCGTTCTCTGTGTCTCCCCCCCTCTGCAGAATGTCTACGTCACTATGTGCTTATTTGTGCGAGGTGTTTTTAATATTAGAAAAAAAAAAATCTCAGGTATGAAGAAAGATTTTAATAGGACATTTTTCGCCTCCATCTCCTAATGTGTCTAATTTCATTACTTTTTGTCTGTCTAAGCGCAGATCTCACATGTAAATGAGTCTTCGAGGCTCAATGTGACTTATCTGTCTAAATAAAGGTTGAATGAAAATCGGAAACATAATTTGTCAGGTTCTGCAGTAACTACCCTACTCATTTTATGAGTAATACAAATACATGAAAACAGAACATTAAATAAACAACCCATTTAAGTCCCCTTTTTTAAAATATTGTATTGCTTAACATCACATAAAAATCTAAATGCTGTAAAATATTTATGGATTGGAAAACTGAATGGAATTTACAAAGTAGGATCTGGACGGAAGGACATAATTTGGATTGAAGGTGAAGATGATCTTCTGGAAGCCTTCATCTTCCACCATGGACAGCAGCTGTGATGATCATATTTTAAATGCTGTTTGTGAACACAGCTGCTGCACAACCGAACATCCCGCCCTTTGTACGAAGCTGTCCAACATATAACTCTGCCTTTTACTGAAAATACATATAACAAAATTATTATTTGTTTGTTCATTGTTATGCCTTAATAAATATATTTCAAGTGTACTTCATTTGTTATAAAATTATTTAATATTGTTAAGTAATCTACTAGGGATGTAACGGTACACGTGGGTGTACCGAACCGTTTCGGTACGGCACGTTCGGTTCGGTCCACCTACGTACCGTTTCGGTTATTTTTTCACCCATTAAACGTTATTAACGGGAGAATATGTGCGCCGCGGAACTAAAGTTCCTAGGCGAGTTTCAGCACTGCACTATTATCTGCAGCACGCGTAGCATTAGCCGCCTAGCTTCTCGTAGCGGTGTCCTGTTTGGGAACGTTATGGCTTCCTTGTAAAAAGACGAGCGCAAATCCAAAGCTGTGCGTGGACGTTGTTTCACGAAGATTAGATCTGCAGCAGCAACACGTCTAACGTTAACGGACTTGAAACGACGTCATCCGAATGTTAACGTCTCTTCTACAAGCAAGAAAAGCAGCTTGTTGCTAACACCGCTAACAGCCGCTGCATTTAAACAAC
>JBBPBX010014470.1:39070-50843 GCA_038048925.1 Garcialebias charrua
CTCCACCACGGTAAGGTGGCAGCCCAGGGAGGAGACTCAACAGTCATGTAAACATGATCGTTAAATCCTGTTTTTTTCCAGCTGAGGCAACTGTCTAAGCTGAAGCCCATATTATCCCAAAATAACCTGGAGACAATAATTCACGCATTTATTACATCTAGGCTGAATTACTGCAATTCACTCCTGTTTGGTATCAGTCAGACCACCATTGCACGATTACAACTGGACTAGAACGCAGCAGCCCGATTTTTAACCAGTACAGGCAAAAGAGAGCACATTACACAAGTCTTGGCCTCCCTGCACTGGCTACTGGTTCTTCTTCGAATCCAGTTCAAAATTCTCCTATATGTCTACAAATCGCTGAACAGTCTCGTCCCCACCTATCTCGCTGATTTGCTAGAGCCGTTATGTCCCACCACGTGCTTTGAGGTCAGCGGACCAGGTACTTTTAACAGTTCCAAGGACTCATCTTAAACGCAGAGGTGACAGGGCCTTCCCTGTAGCAGGACCAAGACTTTGGAACAAGTTACCTCTGCTCATCAGACAGGCCCCTCCCTCTCGGTTTTCAAATCCCGTTTAAAGACCCATTACTATTCTGTTGCTTTCAACACCAGCTGATCTGTGTTTGGTCATTTTATATATTATCTGCAATGTTTTTATGTCTATTTTTTGTACTTAATTGTGTGTGTTGCCTGTTGTTTGTTTGTGCAACACTTTTGGTTGGCCTTGTCGCTGTTTTAAGTGCTCTATAAATAAAATGGTATGGTATGGTATAGTTTCTTTCCATCACATGTACCACATGGGGTGCAAATGACAATAAAGAATCTCTGACTCTGACTCTCATCTTGGATTTTGATGTAGCAATCCAGTTTTCAATAGTCACCAATCTGTGAAGACGTAGGTTTGTTATTGAAAAATTCTAATTGAAAAGCTCTTGAAGACTAAGGAACACAATACAGTAAAGACATAAAACAAAAATCCAAGCTTTGAATTCAGCACTTTCAATCCATCATCCTTCATCCATAAAAACTCTACTTTTAGTGTTAATCCCAGTAAAATACATTGAAGTTTGTAGTGTGAAGAAGACAAAATGTTACAACATGTTTATTCCTTTTAATAGTGAAAAAAGTAAGTCCAGCCTGTCAGTCACCATTTTGTAAAACCACTATCTGCTGCTGTAGAACTTTGTCTGTCACTTACATTGTGTGGAGGATTTTTTTGATAGCTTTTCTTTACCCAGCTTGAAAAAAAATAGTTTTATGACGAAACAAAGAAAGCTATGTTTAATTTGTTTGGTCACAAAAATAAAAGAAGAGGCACAGTCTCGCCTCCCTGCTCCTGGTTTATTTTCCAAACCAGGTCCTCCAGGCGACCATGAACTTGGAATAAATAGCCCTGACTTCACTTTGACAATGTAATCAAAATTCTTGACTCTGTGGGAGCTCTGAAAGGACAGCAACCTGGCAAAGTGGTGGATTAAGGAGGAGAAGGAAGAATCAAGGGGGAGGGGAAGCTAGTTTGAATAACCAAAGTCAGCTGAAGGGAAACCAGAATCCTTGGTACAGACGGAAGGCAGATCCTGGGTCTGAAGCCCAAACTACTACTGTGGCACAAGGAGGGGGACACCGAGCAGTAACAGACACTTTATATAGATTTTGACTGAGGAGGGATGTGGTCGGTGGATGTGATGGGGCAGAGGGTTGGGGGTAACATGACACTAGTGGTTAGAGCAGTCGTCCTCCATTGCAAGAGTTGGGGGTTCGAATCCACCAGCAGTCGCATGCTGAAGTGTCCCTGGGCAAGACACTGAACCCCTCACTGCCTCTGATGTGTGTCCCATCGGTGTATGAATGTGATCTAAAGCTCTGATTAGTCTCTTTAGAATGATTTGTTCAATTAGCTTTGTAAGGCTCTAGTAGAGTGTTATATGAATGGGTAAAGTAATTAATTCAACCTTTATTTAAACAGATAAGTCACATTGAGCCTCGAAGACTCATTTACAAGTGAGATCTGTTGGACAGACAATAAAAGTGGTGAAAAATGACACATAGGGTTTGGAGACAAAATAAAATTCCTAACACATTTTTGACCTCTGCTTCAAGGTAAAAAATGTGGTAATGAAAAAAAAGTCTTGCACACAAGTACATAATGACGCCGACATTACACAGAGGGCGGTGAAGTGGACTCAAAGACGGTTGAGCAGCCAGCTCATAGAGGCACTGCAGAGTTCAGATAGAATCACTCAGTTCATATACAGGTCCTTCTAAAAAAAATAGCGTATTGTGATAAAGGTAATTATTTTCCATAATGTAATGATAAAAATGAAACCTTCATATATTTTAGATTCATTTCACACTAACTGAAATATTTCAGGTCTTTTATTGTTTTAATACTAATGATTTTGGCATAGAGTGCATGAAAACCCAAAATTCATGTCTCAAAAATTAGCATATTTCATCCGACCAATAAAAGAAAAGTGTTTTTAATACAAAAAAAGTCAACCTTCAAATAATTATGTTCAGTTATGCACTCAATACTTGGTCGGGAATCCTTTTGCAGAAATGACTGCTTTAATGCGGCGTGGCATGGAGGCAATCAGCCTGTGGCACTGCTGAGGTGTTATGGAGGCCCAGGATGCTTCGATAGCGGCCTTATGCCGGGTACCCACCTAAATTGTCATAACGCTCCTGCCGCCCCCTTTTGGCCGCTTGTCACGGTCACACTGGGAGACACTGAGACATGCGTCTGATGATGCGCTACTGGAGTGGGTTTTCTACGAGCCGAACTGCAGCTCCGACAGTCTTTGTTGAGATTAAAACGTTTATTTATGTTTGGGGTGATCCTACGCTGGAGCGGACAGCAGCAACTGTAAAAATGTCAAGTTTCTTACTGGAGTCTGGTTCCAATTCATGGAGGCTCGATGGGGTAAGTTTAAAAAGTCCAAAAAAGTCCTGTTGTCGTTGGGTAATCACATAGCAGAGGCTCTCCCGATTGGTTGTTGCGATGCGTCGAGCCGCCAGAGATCGAATTTTCGACAGTTGGCAGCTCGACGTAGCTCGACGCGTAGGTTGCTTCGGACGCGCGCGTGCGTGGAAAGGAACTACCGCGTGCCGCCGCGCCGCTTCAATCACTCAAAACGCGCCGCTTCATGGTTTGCCGCGCCTCGACGCGTCTCCACATAGACTTTCAATGTAAACCGGCCGCTTCAGCCGCCCGACACGGGTCCGGTGGGTACCCGGCATTAAGCTCATCCAGTGTTGGGTCTTGCGTCTCTCAACTTTCTCTTCACAAGATCCCACAGATTCTCAATGGGGTTCAGGTCAGGAGAGTTGGCAGGCCAATTGAGCACAGTAATACCATGGTCAGTAAACTATTTACCAGTGGTTTTGGCACTGCGAGCAGGTGCCAGGTCATGCTGAAAAATGAAATCTTCATCTCCATAAAGATTTTCAGCAGATGGAAGCATGAAGTGCTCCAAAATCTCCTGATAGCTAGCTGCATTGACCCTGCCCTTGATAAAACACAGTGGACCAACACCAGCAGCTGACATGGCACCCCAGACCATCACTGACTGTTGGTACTTGACACTGGACTTCTGGCATTTTGGCATTTCCTTCTCCCCAGTCTTCCTCCAGACTCTGGCACCTTGATTTCCGAATGACATGCAAGATTTGCTTTCATACGAGGGAGCCAAATTTCAGATAAACACGATTTGTTTTGGGGACAGGCAGAACTTTAATGACATCTACCTTCAGTCTGTGTCGGTCCACTCGCTTTCGAAATGTCCAAATTAAAATGACCATACCAATGGAACGTGCCTGAGAAAATCCCCGATATCTAATCCATTCAGCCGAAAGTCTGGTTTCTCGAGACATGAACCAAGCCATCATGTAAGGCAGGCAGCCTGACCAGGTCCAGATTACCCGCCAACGTCTTCCTTGTGTGTTGATAGACCAGGAGCCAGCTGAATCCAAAAAAGCAGAAACCAGCTATCATAAATCCAATTATGTATGCATCCTTAAAGGACAACACCCACCATGACAGTAACAATTCACCATATTGAACTATTACTGTAGTAGAATATTTCGTCTATTTTCATTTTTGCATTTGGGCCAGGCGAGGGTTAAAAAAAAAAAACAAAAAAAACAACCGAGTCCCGAATGAATCCGGAAACGCGGCCGAAAAGTGTCGAAGTGTGGAGTGACTTTTGTCACGTCTCCACCCAGAAGGAAGGGATGAGTTTCCATGGAGGTTTATGAGAGTGAGAGTAAAACTGCATATTTCCTGGTGCATTTTTGTGTACAGTTGGACCAGTGCTCTGTTTTTATTTTTTATTTATTTTATAGACCTTTTTAATAAGATATAACACCGCTGCGACTGTTGCTGGCTGCTCTCCTCTCCTCTGCCCAGAGAGGAGCGAGCCGCGCGGCTTCTCCCGTCTTCTCCCTGGCTCCCCGTTCCGCTGCGTCAGCTTTGAAGTTCGTGCCGGGGCTCGGTTCTGTCCCAGCCTTGTTGCTGGAGCACGGGGAAGCACGGGAGAGCACGGGGAAGCCCGCGCGCTCAGAGCTCCGCGCCGCGGCTGCCTTTCTACTCCCGACCTGTCTGGTCAGGGGAGAGATTAAAAAGCCGATGCGGAAATGAATGAATTTGTCGCGATCAAGCGAATTAAACTAGTATGTCTACGTGGATGCTGCTCAGAATATGACAGACATCAGTGAGCAACCGCTTCTCTTTTTTTTTTCCTCTCTTAGAGCAGCGGTCATGGAAGTTGATGAAGGCTTATTAAAACTCCGCCTGTAACTCCAAGGCGGAATCTTTAGTGATGTGAATGCCCATATTTGGAGAGGGGCAGATCTTCCCGGAGCTTCTGCTAAAATCTGCTATAAATCATGAAATAACACATTTTGCATTATTTCTCTACAATATAAATAAACGCTCCTGTATTATTTTTAAATAAACTAATAAATATTAATGGCGATGCAATTTGAAAACATGGTGGGTCATGGACTTTAAGATCCACAGATGACAGCAGAGATAGACACGTCATCAAGTCTTCCAAGTCGATGAGATATCCAGCTGTGTGCATGCTAAAGGCCGAGATACACTTGAGCGTCCTCACGATACGCCTATACGCCACGTACGTACGCCAAGGCAAAAGCGTAGCCCCGCGTAGCCCCTCAGGGCACATACGCGCAAAGCTTTTTTTTTACGTCCGCGTGCGCGATGCGCGGTGTCTGACCATAAACTTCCCCGGCGCCGGACTGTTTTGTATGTTACACAAATGAAATAAATTCCCCTTCTTTATCGCTGATCGGGCCTTTTCTTTTGTTTTTTTGCCTAAAGTCAAGTAACCGCTTCTTCCTCCGTTCACTCGATGAATGAAATGAATGAATTCAGGTCCTACCTGGGTGCGCGATGTTTTAAATATTCCCTGGTGGACTGTGTGCTGCAGGAAAAGCGCTCCCTGTTATTATTTTTATTTCTGAGAGAACTTTTTATAACATATATAGTAGAAACACCGTATCAGAACACCGCAGAAGTCTGAGCGAGCTGCTCATGATGCATTCTCGAGGTTTCACTTTGAGCTGACTGAAAGCTGTCAATCATTTCAGTAGGCGTGTCAGCAAGTGACCAATCAGCGAGCTCAGTTGAGTCCCCTCCGTGCGCAGCTGCTCATATTACAACAAGGAGAACGCGAGCGTTTGAAAGCTGATAGTTTCTGAAGTATAGCAGCAAAACACATGCGCACAAAATGCGCGCGTAGAGTGGCGTACCTGAGGACGCTCAGGTGTATTTCAGCCTTAACAGGGCAAATTGGCTTGCCTACAGCCTGTCTTCTTGTTGAAGAAATGTTATCAGTTGTGTTGAGGGACCAACTGACCAAATTGAAGTCCATAGTTATGATTCGAAAGATTTTGTAGAAGAGAGGCTCTCAGACAGTTTCACAGACAACACAAAGCAAAAGCAAAGCGGAGCCCGAGAGGATAAATCCGCCCTTGAGAATAGCAAGTGTTGAATGAGGCACAGATTGTCGTGTAAAGCAAATTGAGTATCTTGATTAGATAGAAAGGCACTATATATGGGGCAGCCGTGGCATAGTGGTAATGGCAGTCGTCCCCAGATCGGAAGGTTGGAGGTTCGAATCCCGAGTTCCCACACCATGTGTTGTTGTGTCCCTGGGCAAGACACTTAACCCCGAGTTGCTCCCGGAAGGACTGGCTGGCGCCTTGCATGGCAGACTACCGCTACCGGTGTATGAATGTTGTTAAGATTGGTCACATGTGTTATTGTGCGCTCTTCACTTACGTCATCAATGTGGGACTACTTAAGGCGTGGTGTTGGCACAGCTGTGTTGAGTTGGAGTGGATGGTCAAATCATTTGTATGTATCTGCTGAATTATCAGAGAGTCAGAGTCAGAGAGTCTTTATTGTCATTTGCACCGCATGTGGTACATGAGATGAAAACGAGATTATGTACACGAGGTCCCAGTTACATCCAACAACAAATGAAAGAGAAAAACAGTAATAACATCGAGAACTAACTAAGAAAAACATCAACTAGTAATACACTAAGCCTAATATAGTGGGAATAAACAGCAGCACGAACATGAGTTTGTATGAGCAGATGGTCACAGATGGTCACAGATGAACACAGCAACAAGAAAACATATCAGCATCACCATGATGTGATATTTTGCAGTGTTTATTTTAATTTTATTTTTATTTATTCATGAGTCTAACAGCCTCAGGGTAGAAGCTGTTCCTCAGTCTAGTGGTTCTACACTTGATGCTCCTCAACCTCCGTCCTGAGGGGAGTGGGGCAAAGAGTGAGTGTGCTGGATGAGTGAGGTCTTTCATGATACAGGTGGCTCTTTTCCTGCATCTAGAGGTGTAAATGTCTGTGATGGTGGGGAGACTGACTCCAACAGACTTCTGTGCAGCCTTCACCACTCTCTGCAGAGCTTTTCTTTCTTCAACTGTGCAGCCTCCATGCCACACGTTGATGCTGGAGCACAGGATGCTCTCCACTGCACACCTGTAGAACGAGGTGAGAACTGGGCTGCTCAGACCGGCTCGTCTCAGCCGTCTGAGGAAGTAGAGTCTCTGATGACCTTTCTTGATCAGGCTGGTGGTGTTGTTGCTCCAGCTGAGGTTATCATTCAGGTGTACACCCAGGTATTTGTAGCTGGAGACCACTTCCACTGCAGACCCACCTATTACCAGTGGGGCATGGGTGTGTTTGTTCCTTCTGAAGTCCACAATCATCTCCTTTGTCTTCTTCACATTCATGTGAAGATTGTTCTCTTTGCACCAGCTCTCCAGATGTTCCACCTCCTGTCTGTAGCTGGACTCATCATTGTTTGTGATGCATCCCACCACCGCTGTATCATCTGCAAACTTAACAATATGACAGCCTGGAAGTGTGGCTGTACAATCATATGTGAGCAGAGTGAACAGAAGGGGGCTCAGCACACATCCCTGAGGAGAGCCAGTGCTGAGGGTTATGGTGGAGGAGGAGAAGTTGTGGATCTTCACGGACTGTGGTCTGTCTGTTAAGAAGTCTAGTATCCAGTTACAAATAGAGGGGCTTAGTCCAAGTGTAGATAGTTTGTCTATCTGCATGGAATAAACCTCCTGAACCAAACTGAATCGTGGACCTGACTTTGTCCGACTTATCCTGCCCTAAAGATGCCAACCCCGACAGGTTATGGGCCCAGAAGAGAGATGGAAGGTTGCTGGGGAAGAATGTGCTTTGACGGAGAAGAGCGGAACTACGAGCTGTGGGAAACGAAGTTTCCTGGGACACCTCCGACTACGAGGTCTGAAAAATACGATTCTACTGAAAGTTGGAGCGGAGCAGTGCGGAGACAAGGAGGAAATAAGGAGTTCATCTGTTACAGCTGTGGACAGGGGGGGCACAAAGCAAGGCAGTGTCCGAAGAATAAAACACAGTGACACTGGTGCAGTGTATGTAAGAGTCCAAGTCATACAGAGAGTAACTGTTGGCGAAAGAAGATGGAAAATGTGAACCAAGCAACCGATGAAGTGGAGGATGATCACTCATTTGCATTCAAGACGAACGACGCACAGATCAGCAGATTGAAACGGAGACCTGATGGTGGACACCGGAGCGACCTCACACATCATCACCGATCTTAAAAGGTTCAAACACTGGGATGAAACGTTTCAACCAGAACAACACTTCATTGAACTCGCTGACGGGACGAGGACAAATGGTGTGGCATTGAAGAGAGGTGACGCAGAGGTCTGACTGCGGGACACACAAGGACGGAAGGTGAAGGTGGAGATCAAACGGGCGTTGTACGTCCCAACATACCCACAAAACATCTTTTCTGTGAAAGCGGCGACGTCCAAGGGAGCCTCAGTCAACTTCGAACAAGAATGCAGTCAACTCATCGCCAAGGACGGTACCAGGTTTGACATTAGTGTCTATAACCGTGTTTCCATCAAGGTTTCTAGGTGCGCATTTTGAAGTATCGCAGCAGAAAAGCTTAATGGAAACGGCAAAATCCGTATTTACTTTCTCAAGTTCGCCAAAAAGTTTATACGCTCGCTTGAGGTGGTTTTTGGGATGTTCGAAAATGAGCAGATGCGCACAGCGACAGATGGAAACACATTTGCCGACTCGTGCTGCCGAAGCGAACATTCACGTCACGTGACTGATCAGCTGTTTCCGCTCCGGACAACATGTAACATCGCTAAAACTAGTTTGTATGACAGAATAAATACAACTCGACCGATAGCAACACGTACCTGAAATATTCTCTCCATTTTGACGAGATGTGTGGCCAGGTTCTGTTTTCAACTGCTACTTCCTGTTTACTGTAGACATGCGCTGGACATGCGCAGTGCTGACGTCTGACGTAATGACGCTGACGTCTGACGTAATGACGCTGTGCGTGGCTTGGTAGATGCGCTTCAAGCCAGCAGATGGAAACACTTCTGCTTCGCATTAATTTGTATTTACATATTTGCGAGATTTCAAAAATTAGCTCAAAAATCGAAATGAAAATGGATGGAAACACAGCTTATGACAGACTTTATTATCTAGACATTTTTGACAATGATAATAAAAATGATGAAAATTATGAGGATGGACAAAATGATATGATTTCGGGTTGTTATGACATTCAGGAGTGGCATAAAATTTTAGGCCACTGTAATTTCCAAGACCTGCTAAAACTCGAAAACGTGGTAAAAGGCATGAAAATTAAAGGGAAGGGTGATTAAACAAACCTAAACTGTGAAACTTGCATTTTGGGTAAATTTTGCCGAAGCAGAAACAGACAAGCTGATGCAAAAGCAGAAAATGCTCTTGAATTAGTTCATACAGATTTAGCTGGTCCTATTGAGCCTGCTGCAAAAGGCGGATTCAAATACACAATAGCCTTTACAGATGACTATTCAGGTACAATATTTGTTTATTTTCTTAAAGCTAAGAGTGACACAGTCAGAGCTACCGAAAAGTTTATTGCAGATGTTGCCCCTTATGGTAAAATAAAATGCATTAGATCTGATAATGGCACAGAATTCACGTCGAAAGACTTTCAGTCTTTAATGAGTAAAAATTCTATCAGACATGAGACATCTGCACCTTATTCACCGCATCAGAATGGTACAGCTGAAAGAAGCTGGAGAACATTGTTTAAAATGGCAAGATGTATGTTGATAGAAAGTAATCTACCTAAAGAGTTGTGGACTTATGCTGTAATGGCTTCTGCAGTAATTAGAAACAGGTGTTTCAACAATTGTTTGAAACAAACTCCATATTACCTGCTGACAGGAAAGGTGCCTGACCTTTCTAAAATGAAAGAATTTGGGTGTGTGTGCTTGGGTGTGTGTGCTATACATATAGACAAATTAAGAAAAAGCTAGATCCGAGGTGTGAAAAAGTAGCCTGGATAAAACCAGACCCTTGTACTTCACTTCGCTTTGTACTAGGGTCTGGGACCTGTCCCATAGACAGCGATTTCTCTGGCAGATTTTTGAATGGACCAATCAGAGAACAGAAGGCAGAGTTTTGTTAGTTTAGCCTGTCGAGGTCCAGGCTATAAGATAAATTGCTCAGAAACCACTCGGTGGATATTTTTACTGCTACCAGTGTGTAATTATATAGCTCTAATTTACTGACTGTTGGCCTAAATGAAACATTTGAGATAAAATTCGATTTTTTATCATTTATTTTCGTAGCGCACCCGAGGCTGTTTGGAAAATGTCAAACCGAAACTATTTAAAATCCAGCAGATTTGACCATTTCGTGAATTGATTTAGGAACTGTTAAGCTCAGGAACACTTCTGATATAACGTCAGATAAAAAATATATTTTTTATCAGCAGAGAAATAATAGTTTTTTACCTTGTTTTGATGAAAATTCCTTCGTGGCGGCAGCCATTTTGAATGACGACGTCAGTCGACGTCGTTCAAAACTCCGCCTTCTGCTCTCTGATTGCTCAGGAACACTTCTGATATAACGTCAGATAAGAAATATATTTTTTCTCAGCAAAGAAATAATAGTTTTTTACCTTGTTTTGATGAAAATTCCTTCGTGGCGGCAGCCATTTTAACTGACGACGTCAGTCGACGTCGTTCAAAACTCCGCCTTCTGTTCTCTGATTGGTCCGGTCAAAATCTACCGGAGATATCCTTGTGGATGGGAGAAATGCCAGACCCAGCAGTGAAGGGAAATGAGAATTGAGCGGAGCTGCGTAGGAATGGCGAGGGCCAGGCTAGTGAAAAAGGTATCTTTGTGGGTTATGATAAATACAGCCCAGCGTATTTAGTCTATTACCCAAACACAGGAAAAATCTGCAAACATCGACTGGTTAAATTTGTAACTCAAACTGTGAATGAATGGCAAACTCAAAATGATCCAGACATGTTTGATGATGTTTTTAGATATAAAAGAACTATCCCTGTTGAGTTAGAGTCAGGAGCAGAACACCAGGTGTCACAGGGAGCACATGGGAGTTCTACTGAACCTGCAGTGAGTGTAGAGAGCACAAGTGTTAGACAGGAAACACAAGAGGTCTCATCTGAACCTATTTCAGAAGAAGAAAGCACAAGTGATGGACAAAATGCAAATGAACCTGGTCTACGACGTTCTGAAAGAGAAAGAAAAGCACCAGCATATCTAAAAGATTATGAATGTATGGCTGGGAGTGCTGATGATGAAGAGATAAATGTTGACTATTGCTATCGTTCAGTGTTTAGTACACCACAAAGTTACAGAGAAGCAATAAATTCACCTAAAGCTGAAAAATGGATAGAAGCAATGAAAGAAGAGATGGAATCCTTAACAGAGAACAAAACATTTACACTGACCAGACTGCCAGAAAATAAAAATGCAGTGGGGGGTAGATGGGTCTTCACGATTAAGAATAACATAGATGGAACTGAAACCTATAAGGCCAGATATGTAGCGAAAGGTTACAGTCAAGTAGCTGGTATAGATTATAAAGAAACATTCGCACCAACAGCAAGTATGACGTCTGTACGCAGCTTAATGCAAATGGCAGCTCAGTACGATCTAAAGTTACATCAAATGGATGTTAAGACGGCCTATTTACATGCTCCTATTGACTGTGAGGTGTACGTGGAGCAGCCTGAGGGTTTTGAAGTCAACACAGATGAAAAACTAGTGTGTAAATTAAACAAATCTCTGTATGGTTTAAAACAATCAGGACGCAACTGGTATAAAATGCTCCATGACTATTTGGATGAAAATGGTTTCATACAGAATCCTGCTGATCAC
>JBBPBX010014471.1:0-38239 GCA_038048925.1 Garcialebias charrua
TAGGCTTGCCAGAAAGTAGAGAGATAATATAGGCGACCTTGGCCCGATCAGTAGGGAAGGAGGAAGGCTGTAATTCAAAGTGAATCTCGCATTGGGTGATAAAGGGTCGACATTGGTTTGGCTCACCTTTAAACATCTCGGGAGGCGTTAAGCGTGGTTCATGATTTGGGGAGGCTTGGCAACGAGGTGAGACCTCCATGTGCTGGGAAGGAGGTGTGGACGTAGCTGCGGAGGGTTTAGTTAATATATTCATCATTTCCTGCATATTTGTTTCCAATCTATTTATTGCAGTTTCAACTCCTGAACGCCACTCCTGTGTGTGTGACGGGTCCATTGTGGCCAGATTGTGCTGTAATGATTCACAATGGGGACCCGGAAATTCAACCACAACACAAGAGTGCCACTTGTCAGAAAAAGGGGAACGTCCGCTGAGACTCTGCAGGGAGAGAGAACAAGTTGGTGACTGGGATAAACTTGATGTTTAAAAGAACGTGAGGAGTTCAAATCACTAACCTGCAGAGTTTAATCACAGTTGGTGATGCAAAGGCTGCACTGACGTCAGAGGGAGGGGGGGTCGGAGGTGCAGCAGGGTCACGTGACACGTGAGCACGGCTCCTCTTCTGCTTGAGTGCGGCTTGGTTCCAATAATTAACAACAGCTCCAAGAGTCCAGATCGTGGTCAAGATACAGGCGTGGGTCATACACAGAGAGGCAAAGAGGCAGTACTTATCCGTGGGGTTTCAGCGAGAGTCGGTGTCAGTAGGCAGAGCGAGAGTCGAGGTCCAGATATCCGATGGGCAGAAATAATCCGTTGAGGGCAAGGCAGAGGGGAGAATCCGTGAACATGAAGAGTGTCAAAACACAGGAAGGTCAGGAACAGAACGCTGGATTTCTTCAGGCGCAAGGCGATCAGACAATCTGGCAGGGAGGCAGAGTCTGGAGTGCGTTTAAAAAGAGCAGCAGACAGGTGCGCTGAATCACGCTGATGAGGAGAGGAGACAGGACAACCCCAAAAACACAGCATGACTTGACATGAACGTGAATCATGAACGTGAATCATTACAGCTGCTGCCCACTCCTTAACTGTTTTACGCAGACCGGGCCAAACAAACTTTGAACTGACCAGTTTCACAGAGGCTCTAACACCTGGATGAGAAAGGGAATGTAAAGAGTCAAAAACGTGGTGGCGCCATGAAACCGGAACCAGAGGGCGGGACACGCCAGTAGAAATGTCACAGAGTAGGAGAGGACCTCCGTCATTCACCTGCCGTTCCTCCAACTTGAGGCCTGTGGGCCCAGACTGGAGTTTGAGTATTTCTGCATCACTACGTTGGTCCGCAGCCATAGCAGAAAAATCGATGCCAACGTACACGGGAGAGATCAGCACCCGGGACAGACAGTCGGCTACCACGTTGGATTTGCCAGCCACATGCTGAATGTCTGTTGTAAATTCAGAAACCGCAGCGAGGTGGCGTTGCTGGCGTGCAGACCAAGGGTCAGAAATCATGGACATTGCGAACTCCAAGGGTTTGTGGTCAACATATGCAATGAACTGGTGGCCCTCCAAGAAAAATCTGAACTGGCGTGTAGCCAGGTAAAGTGCCAGCAACTCCCTGTCAAAAATGCTGTATTTAAGCTCATTGTCCCGCAGCGTACGGCTGAAAAATGCAAGCGGTTACAAAACCCCAGAAACCTGCTGTTCTAACACAGCCCCCACCGCAACATCAGATGCGTCGGTTGTCAAAGCTATTTGTGCTGCTGGGGATGGATGGACCAAAAGGGCAGCAGTGGCCAATGCAGTTTTAGCATCACCAAATGCCTGGAGGCGTTCTGGTGTCCAGTCAACACTTTTGTTGGCCTTTTTCTTTTTTAGCGCTCCATAAAGCGGTTGCAGCAGTTGCGTTGCCCTGGGGAGGAAACGGTTATAGAAATTAACCATCCCCAAAAACTCCTGTAGAGCCTTCACAGACTGGGGCTGTGGAAAATTGGACACCGCCTGCACTTTGTTTGGCAACGGAACAGCACCACTGGCAGAAATGCGGTGGCCCAAAAAATCAATAACTGGCAACCCAAACTGGCATTTTGCTGTGTTTACAATCAGGCCATGTGCTGCTAGGTGCTGAAAAACCTCATGGAGGTGGGATGTGTGTTGTTCAGCTGAGCTGCTAGCCACAAGGATGTCGTCCAAGTACACAAATACGAAGGACAATCCCCTTAAGACTGAATCCTTCAACCGTTGGAACGTTTGTGTGGCACCTTTAAGACCGAATGGCATGCGCAAAAACTCGAAAAGGCAGAACGGAGTGATCACAGCGGTCTTAGGAACATCCTTCACATGCACGGGAACCTGGTGATATCCCCGCACTAAATCTACTTTAAAAAATGGAGGTCCCAGCCAGGTGAACTGAAAAATCCTGGAGAAAAATCCCGTTTCCCTGTGTCTTGAAGCTACACGGCGGGAGGTATCGTCGTGCTTTGGCGCCGAAGCGCTGGTGGTAGAAGCAAAAGGCGGCTCCTCTACGCCTGCGGAAAGCGATCCCTGCCACCACCAATGGCTCGTCCGGCTCTGAGGACGTTGCTTGAAGCTCAGAAGATGCTGCTGGAGATTTGGAAACCACTGCCTGGACTGCGAAGGACCTCGTAGCTAGGAGGATGCTGTTGGCTTCTTCCGCCAGCGAGCGGTAGTCCTTCTGCTGCAGCTGCGGGGAGTTGGCCAGCACAACGCGCACTGGAGCCGGGAGCTGTCAGAGGAAGAGGTGGATGAAGAGGAACCCACCGTCGTCTGATCCCAGCAGGGACAACATGCTCTCCATCAGCTCAAGAGCTGTGCCATCACCCAAGCCGGAGAGGGAAAGGAGTTTCTCAGCGCGCTCTGCGTCGGAGAGGGAGTAGCGCCGTAGGAGCAGCTGCTTGAGAGCGGTGTACTTTCCGTGTGCCGGAGGGTCCCGGAGCAGGGTCATTGCTCGCCGGGTGGACAACGGATCCAGCGAGGCAACCACATAGTGGTATTTAGTGTCGTCTGAGGAAATCCCACGAAGAGCAAATTGTGCTTCAATGTGGACGAACCATGAAGGAGGATCATGCAGCCAGAAGTCCGGGATTTTAACGGCCACGAAAAAGAAAGCGGGTCCGCCGGTGGAGGTTCCACAGCAGCAGACATCTGAGAAGAGCCGGCTTCACCTTCAGACCTTGACATGTTCGGTTCTCGGAGTCACCAATGTGGAGGAGTAGAAAAGACGACACAGAAACTGGATGCAGAACCTCACTTTACTCAACTCCAACTCACTCTGCGCAGTAAGCGCCAAAAACCACACTTTTCACATGAACCTTTTTTGGTTACAACATCCTGTCTTCTGGGTTACAACATCCTGTCTTCTGGGTGTGAGTAGAGCCCCCTAGTGGTCCGCCACACAATCCCCATTGTAGAGGTGAGTGAACCAAAACAATCCAGAGGAGAGATGATGAAAATCACACACCTCTTGAATGAAACAAAACCACACAAACAAAATAAACTCAGAAAAGACAAATAGACACTTTCATAAACTCTTATTAGATTGTAAGGTGAATGGCAGGTTTTCATGGTGGCCCAGGCCCTGAGGTAATTTTCTGAAAGGGAGCAAAGCAAACCGGGACCTTCACAGCCAACTAAATGCTTATTTTATCTGAAAACTATCACATGCTCAAGTAGACTCTGTAAGTGGTGTGATTTGGTCACCCCTGGCGGGCGATATGCAGCCGCCTTCTCTCAGCTAAAAGGAATGCTTATACTATCAGCACTGATAAGGCCCCGAGCTGCACACTCACAGCAGCACCCGATAAGGCCCGAGGCCACATATTTTACAGTCTGTGCACTCACACAAAGCTCTCCATGGAAGTTTACCAAGAATTTCTTCATGTTCTGGATTTTATTCATGCTCTTTCAAACTGTTAGATGTTTTGATGCTCGGCCGTATCCCGGTCCCTCTAAATATCTCCACACATTTAGCACCACAATAAAAGGCCCAGTAATCACCTCTTTTTTTGTGAGCCAACCAAAAAATGTAAGAGTTCGCCAATCGGTACAGATGTTTGGAAAGGGGCTTTCATAAATCCTCACACACACAGCAAGCTGTCAGAGTGAGAGAAAACCAAGTATCATGTTTCACAATAAAATGTAAATTAATGTGTATTTTTTTCTTTTAAAGGTCACATCAAACCAAGTCTGTCTTTCTTTATTTTCCCAAATAAAGTTGTTACAGTTGGTGATTTATAATGAAATAAAACTTTTGGACATAAACAAACCTTCATTTCCTGAGGCATTTTATAGCCTACAGTGAAGCCAGGAGATAAAAATCAAACTTTGAATGCTGCTTTGAATTTTTTAATGCTGATTTAACATTCACACCGTAACATAGCAGTCCTGTTTCTCGTTATTCTTTGGTTTTTCTTCTGTACATTTTTCTACTTACAGCTAATGATTCCCTACTTTCTGCTAGGGCTTTGCTGTTTTTAAGCTAACATGTTGTGTTACCTTTAGCATTTAACTATCATTTTGCTTTATTTAACTTTAAGCAAATGTTTTGCTGCTTTTAGTTTTAGCACATATTTTGTTAGTTTTAGCTAGTGTTTTGGTACTTTTGGGTTTAAGCTATCATTTATAGCATGTTGCTCCTTTTAGCTAGTGTTCTGCTTATTTTTTAGCTTTAACAACCAGGCTTCACTTCTTCAGTAAAATTCTTCAGTGTTTTAGCAGTCACAGGTTTTTTTTTTTTTTTTAACAGAAAATGCTTTTTCTGCCATGTAAACACATGTAAAAGTAAAAAAATTAGACAACAAAAACGTACCATATTTTTCAGCCTATAAGTGGCAGTTTTTGTTTTTTGCATAATTTGTATGCCCAGCGACTAACAAGCTGAACAACATATTTATGGATTTTCCCCCCCATATTTATAAATCAATTTTTGGCTGAGATATGACCGTTTTCATTCATTCTGAATGAAAAAGAAAAAGAAAAACTTTTTTTAACAGTACCATTTTCAGCATAGTAGTAGCAGTATGGTGTGATGTTGTATTTTCATTCATTCAACCTTTATTTAGTCAGGTAAATCTCATTGAGCCTCGTGGACTCATTTACAAAAGCGACCTGCTAAAAACTTAAGAATGATGAACAGCAATGGTAGAATTTCCTAAAACAATAGACAATAGAAAAACAAAAGAGAGAAATACATTTAAAAAAAGTTTTTTTTTAACAAAGTATCAAAAACTAGCAAAACATTATAAGGTAGATGTATAAAATCAAAGACAGGAACTTATCTGCATTGGTTTTTGCCAGGATTCCAACAGATTCTGAAAACCATTTAGAGAGGTCAAGGCCGAGAGTTTCAGATATTTTTGTATCATGTAATAGGTAAATGGTAATAGGTAAAAATAGGTAAAAATAGGTAAATGGTAATAGGTAAAAATCTTCCCATGGGCTCACCACCTATGGGAGGGGCCAAAAGGGTCGGGTGCAATGTGGGATGGGTGGTGGCCGAGGGCGGGGACCCTGGCGGTCTGATCCTCGGCTACAGAAGCTGGCCATTGGGACATGGAATGTCACCTCTCTGGTGGGGAAGGAGCCTGAGCTAGTGTGTGAGGTTGAGAGGTTCCGGCTAGAAATAGTCGGACTCACCTCAACGCATGGCTCTGGCTCTGGAACCAGTTTCCTTGAGAGGGGTTGGACACTCTTCCACTCTGGAGTTGCCCCTGGTGAGAGGCGCCGAGCAGGAGTGGGCATACTTGTTGCCCCCCATCTTGGTGCCTGTACGTTGGGGTTCACCCCGGTGAACGAGAGGGTAGCCTCCCTTCGCCTACGTGTGGGGGGACGGGCTCTGACTGTTGTTTGTGCCTATGCGCCAAACGGCAGCGCAGATTACCCACCCTTTTTGGAGTCCTTGGAGGGGGTATTGGAGAGTGCACCTCCTGGGGACTCCCTTGTTCTACTGGGGGACTTCAACGCTCACGTGGGCAATGACAGTGAGACCTGGAGGGGTGTGGTTGGGAGGAACGGCCCCCCTGATCTGAACCCGAGTGGTGTTCTGTTATTGGACTTCTGTGCTCATCATGGATTGTCCATAACGAACACCATGTTCAGGCATAAGGGTGTACATATGTGCTCTTGGCACCAGGACACCCTAGGTCGCAGTTCGATGATCGACTTTGTTGTCGTCTCATCTGATCTGCGGCCGCATGTCCTGGACACTCGGGTGAAGAGAGGGGCGGAGCTGTCCACTGACCACTACCTGGTGGTGAGTTGGCTCCGATGGTGGGGGAGGATGCCGGTCAGACCTGGCAGACCCAAACGTATTGTGAGGGTCTGCTGGGAACGTCTGGCAGAGTCTCCCGTAAGACGGAGCTTTAACTCCCACCTCCGGGAGAGCTTTGAACACGTTCCGAGGGAGGCGGGGGACATTGAGTCCGAGTGGGCCATGTTCCGCGCCTCTATTGTCGAGGCAGCTTATCAGAGTTGTGGCCGCAAGGTTGTTGGTGCCTGTCGTGGTGGCAACCCTCGAACCCGGTGGTGGACACCGGCGGTGAGGGATGCTGTCATGCTGAAGAAGGAGTCCTATTGGGCCTTTTTGGCCTGTGGGACCCCGGAAGCAGCAGATAGGTACCGACAGTCCAAGCGGCATGCGGCTCGGGTGGTTGCTGAGGCAAAAACTCGGGCGTGGGAGGAGTTCGGAGAGGCCATGGAGAATGACTTCCGTACGGCTTCGAGGCGATTCTGGTCCACCATCCGGCGTCTCAGGGGGGAAAGCGGTACGCGACCAACACCATTTATGGTGGGGATGGCGTGCTGTTGACCTCAACTCGGGATGTTGTGAGTCGGTGGGCGGAATACTTCGAAGACCTCCTCAATCCTACTGACACATCTTCCACTGAGGAAGCGGAGCCTGGGGACTTTGGGTCGGGCTCTCAAATCTCTGGTGCTGAGGTCATCATCTGGTGCTGAGGTCATCATGTTATCATCTGACAACTTCAGTGGTGGTTAAAAAGCTCCGCGGTGGCAGGGCTCCGGGGTAGGATGAGATTCGCCCTGAGTTCCTTAGGGCTCTGGATGTTGTGGGGTTGTGTTGGCTTACGCGACTCTGCAATATCGCGTGGACATCGGGGGCAGTTCCCTTGGATTGGCAGACTGGGGTGGTGGTTCCCCTATTCAAAAAGGGGGACCGTAGGGTGTGTTCCAACTATAGGGGGATCACACTCTTAAGCCTCCCTGGTAAGGTCTATTCAGGGGTTCTGGAGAGGAGGGTCCGTCGGATAGTCGAACCTCGGATTCAGGAGGAGCAATGTGGTTTTCGTGCTGGTCGTGGAACACTGGACCAGCTCTACACCCTCAGCAGGGTCCTGGAGGGTGCGTGGGAGTTTGCCCAACCAGTTTACATGTGCTTTGTGGACTTGGAAAAGGCATTCGACCGCGTCCCTCGGGGGGTTCTGTGGGGGGTACTCCGGGAGTATGGGGTACCAGGCCCATTGATATGGGCTGTTAGGTCCCTGTACGACCGGTGTCAGAGCTTGGTCCGCATTGCCGGCAGTAAGTCAGGCTCGTTTCCAGTGAGAGTTGGACTCCGCCAAGGTTGCCCTTTGTCACCGATTCTGTTCATAACTTTTATGGACAGAATTTCTAGGCGCAGCCAAGGTGTTGAGAGGATCCGTTTTGGTGGCCTTAGAATCGCTTCTCTGTTTTTTGCAGATGATGTGGTCCTATTGGCTTCATCAGATCGTGATCTACAGCTTTCGCTGGAGCGGTTTGCAGCCGAGTGTGATACGGCCGGGATGAGGATCAGTTCCTCCAAATCCGAGGCCATGGTCTTGAGCCGGAAAAGGGTAGCATGCCCTCTCCGGGTCGGGGAGGAGGTCCTGCCCCAAGTGGAGGAGTTTAAGTATCTCGGGTCTTGTTCACGAATGAGGGAAAACTGGAGCGTGAGATCGATAGGCGGATAGGTGCAGCATCCGCAGTGAAGCGGGCGCTGTACCGGTCTGTCGTGGTGAAGAGAGAGCTGAGTCGAAAGGCAAAGCTCTCAATTTACCGATCGATCTACGTTCCCACCCTCATCTATGGTCATGAGCTTTGGGTTGTGACCGAAAGAACGAGATCTCGGATACAAGCGGCTGAAATGAGTTTTCTCCGCAGGGTGTCTGGACTCTCCCTTAGAGATAGGGTGAGAAGCTCAGTCATCCGGGAGGGACTCGGAGTAGAGCCGCTGCTTCTCCACATCGAGAGGAGCCAGTTGAGGTGGCTCGGGCATCTGGTTAGGATGCCTCCTGGACGCCTCCCTGGTGAGGTGTTCCGGGCATGTCCCACCGGGAGGAGACCCAGAGGAAGACCCAGGACACGCTGGAGGGACTATGTTTCTCGGCTGGCCTGGGAACGCCTTGGGATTCCCCCAGAGGAGCTGCTTCAAGTGGCTGGGGAGAGGGAAGTCTGGGCCTCCCTACTTAGGCTGCTACCCCCGCGACCCGACCCCGGATAAGCGGACGAAAATGGATGGATGGTAATAGGTAAATGTGGCTATAATGACAAATTCAAAAAAGTTCAATACAAAAACAACTGGACTTTATTTATTATATTTTATACTTTATGTTTTTTTTTCTTTAACTTTTTTGAATTTACCATGTCCTGGATGACTAAGAATCTTCACCATTTATTAACGACACAGTCGGCCTAGACCCACCTTTGTTGTGCTCGCTGCTTTGAGCCGTCAAACCAGCTGCACCACCTCGGTGAGATGCAGTGAATTTGACCATTAAAGTGTATTTATTAAGTAAAAGTTCAACTTAGACACACCTTTTCGAAGAAACGACCAGCATTCCTCCTTATTTTTTTTACTCCCTCTCTACGGTCCTGAAGCACCGAGGCAGCGAACACAGCTGATTTGAATCTTAAAATCCTTTTATTAAGCAAACGTTAGACTCAGACACACCTTTGCTGTAATTTCGAGCAAACAAATAATTTTTTAAAAGTGTTAATCTTGTTTAAAAAAAAATTAAAGTCATCCTGTGCACGCTCCCACGGCCGCCATTTGACAGCTCATCGATTTTTGGCACAACACCAGCTCACGTTTCCAGGTTGTCACCACTGACACGTAACAAACGTGACGCGTCAGTGGTGACGCATAATAGATGAGACGTACAGTATATGACAAAGCAACATATTTATGGATTTTTCCACTTTTTTAATATATATATATTTGGACTTATGCGACTTCTACGGCAGAGCAACGTGTACGGCGGAAATACGGTATTCAGTTTTTAGCTGGTAAACATGCATGTTTTATCATCTGACAACATCAGTGATTTTAAATAAAGATAATCAAACTTAGAAACACAAACGTGTGTTTGAAGCATTTCACGTCGTAAACAGAACGCTGACTCATGTTTTTGTATTTTAGTCTTTCAGATCTTATTTTGAGTTACAAAATCATGCAAATATTGGGCGTAGTTTCATTCCTGCACAATTAAGCATGAAATGACATGCAAGTTGACAGAAAAAAAAAACATGATTTTTAATCAGGCTTCCATGTTGAAAATGCATTTTGAATTTCAACTCTTGTTCTTCATATTTTCATTTTTGCAGCACAGTTTAAAAATATAAGACCTAACATGTTTGCAGGATTTCCGGAGGTCTACATTTAACACCTGAGCTGAAGTTTTGGGTTGATTAAAGTCTCCATGGTTGTCAGCCAAAAATAAACTAATGTTGAATGTAAAACACATACGGGAACAAACATCAACGGCTTTCCTCTGTCTCTTGATATTTATAACTTTATTGTTTTAAATCATTACTACAATAACATTGTCCAGCTTTTACAAATGAGCTGCATGGTAAGACAGTAAAACATTTCCCTTCATACGTACCCACTCCTTTCTTTTAGACTAAAATTTACTGCACAGACTGAATGAACCTCACTCTAATGATCACCTCCTTGTCTAAAACTAAATTACAGACCTTATTTAAAGATGACTAAATTATTTGCCATCATGAAAGCATTCCTCTGTCATTAGGGCAATACATAAACTGTCCAGATTTTCAGCTGACTAAACTCTGACAAATTAAAACATCCTTGAATGAATGCAAATTGTTCAGTGCCAGTTCAAAATTTTAAAGATGATAAAAGTTACTGCATATATTGACCAGGGCATAGAGAACACAGAAGAATATTTAAAAACTGTGTTCTTGATATTAAAACAAACTTCAAACTAAGAATAATCTATATAAGAGGTCAGCTAAATATATTTATACTCACAAATGTAACTTAACAAACAGAAAACTAACAAAAAACCCAATGGCCTGATGGTTTAAGGTCCTCAGCCTTTTGCTCCAGCAGGAAGAGGCCAACATGTCATCAGGTAATTCAAAAGAAAAACATAATTAGTGTTCAACATTTTAAAACCACACAGTGTCATTATGGGAGCACTCCATGACTGATTTGTCAGGGTTGGTGATGAAGCCTCAGGAGGCTCAGAGTTGTTAGACACTGGCTCAAATCAGTGCCCTCTGGACATCAGTAACAGCATAGGCACACTTTCAGTTCATGTCAGCAGTAAAAGTTCACGAAACACTGTGGCAGTGGTGTAGTCTATGCAATACGCGGGCATACAGAGTATACCGTACCACCAGAAAAGCTTGGGAATTTCAGTATACCCACTTAAAAGTGCCCAAGGACACAAGCCCGTGTTTTATTGGCAGTGATACATGGGCTTGTGTCATTGTCAACACCTTTGGAACATTTTAAAGACACATTGAGTTGTTTTTTGTATAATCAATACTTCTGTACTTACTTAATACTGGAACATGTTTTGCTTTGATACTGTTTTATAAATTTTACAACATTTTTAATGCAAAACCAACTGTTGCACAAAGTTTGTTGTACATTTATTCAAATAAAAGCATCAGAGAAATATTGAAATGTTCAATATGCTTAAAAAGCAATATAAATTAACGATTTTACGGTACATTGTACTAACCGGTGTACTTTGGTTTCTAAGCACAGTATACCCACTACAAAAATATAGACTACGTCACTGCTGTGTTGTCAGTTTAATCTGCTCATTACATCACCACATACAGTAATCCACGGACACACTCACTCACCCATACTCAAAACATTTCAGATTAAACAAAAGAATAAATAAAGATTACATTACACCCTCATAGCCTTTCTGCTCAAACCTTAAAATAACATTTTGAACAACGCTTGGACTATGTCTGAGGATGACTCTCAGCTACTACATCAGAGCTCAACATCTGCTAATCTGACTCCCCTACCAGTTCTCATTGCTTTCTAAAAGTGTATTAAGATTTGTCCAGTGGTTCATGAGATATTTTGCTAACAGACATTAACAAACCCACACACAGAGCAGTAAAACATTATCAACCATTCACTTTCAGCAGCAGGCGATTAAAAGTAAATAAATAACTCTCATAAACGTTGGGTTTATGAAAGTGGTCTAGCAAACTCTCTGACCAAATGGTGAGCAGCTCCAGGTGGGACAGCCCCAGAACAGACGGGCCTTGTGACGCAGAACAGAACCATGAAAGAAGAAGTGAAAAAGGGGAATGATTCAGCCCCCACCCCCAGGCTTCGAATCCATGAGACCACGAACACAGAAGAAGAGACTCCAGTTTATTCACCCTGACATGATGACCTCGACATAGGGGGACAGAGTTCATGTGGACAAACTAAACAGAACTGGGATTTAAAAAGAGCAAGAAATTCACTTTTTTTTATTGGACTGTAAAAAAAGCTGACCTTTCCAGAGGTAATCATGATGCAAAGCACGTGCAGTACCATGTTTTGACGTTTACCTGAAATAAAAAGTTGTAACGCTTCATACGTGTGCGTGTTGATGCAGTCAGATGCTGACTCAGTCCATTAACGACAAACAGCTTCATGAATATATTCACATTGTTTTCTCTTTTCTGCTTTACTATTATTTTGCTGTTTTTGTTTCTATTTTTGTGTTTTATTTTTTTTGCTGTTCAGACATGAGGATTTTGAGCTATTGTAGCATTTTTTTTTTAACAAGATATTTAACGTTTAATTTCTAAAACGTTTCCTCAGAAATCTAACAAGGTTGAGTCAGGTCCTCTGGACGGATCCTTCTTTGTTGAAACATTTCGTCTTTTATTGAAAAGATTGCAACAAAATCTCTTCATCTCCTTCTACAAAGGAGTTCGTTTTGAAATCTGCTTCAACAAACTTCCTGTATCTGGTTCCCTAATGTTCCACTATTTTTATTGTGCTTTATCTACAATTTATTTTAACTAATAGCTAGCCTATTGTCCCTTTTAGCTAGTCTATTGCTGATTTTAGCTATTTGTTAGCCTCAAGCTACAATTAGCTATTAGTTAGCCTTTTGCTACTGCTGAGGAAACTCTTTTAATATCAAAAAGGACAACACTGGTTTATTAAAAAGTCATTTAATCTGTTATTACTTTCAATATTTTGTCCTGCTACAGCTTTCTTTCTGTGAAACACAAAACCAAACTCTTTAGCTATTTTTTAAAGATGGCTTTTGTTCCCTTATCAGTCATGTCACTCAGTGCAACATAAATGCTATGGGAATTGCGCCCCCGCGCGATTACCTGAAGGAATACAATCACGCCTTTACGGCAGGGGCGTCAGCGTCACGCCAGAGACGTATGCCTCTGTGTATTTAAGGCACTGATGCCCATCCATCGTTCTCTATTTGCCCTTCACCTCGCTTAAACCTGAACTTTCTCTTCGCGGGACTTCTCTGTTGCTTCAACCAGAGGTGAGCTTGCTCCCTACACAGGGCGTACAGAGAATTATTCCTACGTACTGCTGGGCTAGCGAAAGCTAGTTAGGCACATTTTTCCCTAACCCCAAAGTTTTTTCTTCTCCTCTTTCTGCAGACTGCTTCGCTCGACGGCGCTAACTGCGTCACACCGCGACCTCTGCTAATTCGTAGCAGACTAGCCAGCGAAAGTGACGCGACGGAGGAGACGTCTCAAATAAAAAGAAAAAGGATTTTGGAAGGACTCGCTCGTCTTATCTCGGACATGCCTCCGGAGAAAGGAAAGCGAAAGACAAGACTTTCGAAAAAAAAACAGCAGGACGGCGAGCCCAACCTCGCGCGCCTGCCCCAGCGGCTACGGTTTTTCCCTCTCGGCGACGGACACCCATGAGGCCTGTCCTGTCTGCCTGGGAATGTTGCACGTGAATATGGTGCTGGACGTGCCCGAGTCTTGCCCACACTGCAACCAGATGCTGGAGACGGTGAGGAGGCACCGGGCGGACATCGTCGCCAAGGCCATGGGTGCTGCTGCGGCGCCAGCAGACCTAGACACTACTGAGCCTCTCACTCCCACGCCGGAGCTCGAAAGCATGGCTCTGGATGACAGCACCCGAGTCGAATGGGGCGACAGCCCAGATGTGCTGGCTCCCATGATGGACTTGACAGTCAAATTCGACACTCAAGGCATGATGAACGAGGACGAGATCTCAATTTCAGCCTCAGGTGAATTTTCTGCGGATGACGTTGAATACGAGGAACAGGGAGAAGACCTCTCCCGCATCCCGGTGCCTGTGCTCCCGGAAACTGACTTTTCCATCCCTGCTCTGTTCGACTTGTGTCACAGAGCAGCGGACGCGCTGCAGATCCCATGGTCGGAGCCTCCACCTTGTCAACAGGTCACGAGGTTGGCAGGAAATTATTTTTATTCGAAGCAGCAGGCCGCCACGAGGCAAAGGATGCCCATCTTTCCGGATTTCCTCACAGAGCTGACTCGAAACTAGTCTCAGCCCAGAGCTCCCATGTTGCTGCCGCTCTCGCAGTTTCTCGAATTGGATGGTATGGATGAAACGGGTATAGCCAATGTGCCTCAAATGGAGGACACGCTGGCGTCTCATCTGGCTCCCAAGTCATCCGGGACAAAACCAACTCTCCCCAGCAAAGCCTCTCGAGCCTCTGCTTCTCTGCTCGAGAAATGCTACAGAGCTCAGGGCCTCGTAGCGCGCGCAATGAACGCGTCCGCGTTGATGCAAGCATACCTGGCTGAAAAACTGCAGGAGCTCCAGGTAACGACAGACAAGCAAGTTGCCGCTGACCTGCTGGATGAAGCCCGCAGGGCAACAGACTTTGTGCTCCGCATGATGGGGACAGCAGCTGTTGCACAAGGCAGAGGCATGGCTGAGGTGGTCATCACATAACGCCATCTGTGGATGACCCTAACTGACCTCCCGGAGGGACAAAGAATTCCTTTTCTTCACCATTCGATAGAATCGACGGGACTGTTTGGAAAAGCTCTGGATCAAATTCAAACCAGGCTGGACCAGAGCGCAAACAGGCTGAGGCTCTCCGGGTAGGCATCCCCAGAAGAGCCTTCGCCCCCTCCCTAGAGCCCCGCAGCCTCTACACCACTCAGCCACACATGTCCCACCGCAAAAGCGGCCGGCATACGAGGCCGAGCACCGGCAGAGACCACTGCCGGGTCCACCTCGGACCGAACACGCCTGGAGTAAAAACAGATTTGTTCCCCGCCAGGCGGTCCGACACAGAGCCTCCTCGGCGAATCAGGACACCAGACAGAAGCGTGCCTAATGAACCAGGTCTGCTTCTTGACTTTACATGATCACCCGCCCATGCGGTACGGGAAATGATCTTTTCACATCCAGACTTTGTTTGTAACACGGTACAAAAAGCTGGTGACTTTGTTTCATGCACGAATCATGTCTTCTCTGCTATGAGTGACATAAAGTCAAATATGTCGTTACATATAAGCACGAATAAAGTTAAAAAAACAGCCCTCTGTTTCTTGACTCAACCCCCCCCAACAAACAGAAAAGACGGTTCCCTCTATTCTTCCAGCGGATATAAAGGGCGGGGGATATCATTCCCCCCTCCCTTGTGGGTCACAGGGTGTTAGCCTAATCAATAAACCCCAGCAGGGTGCCTTGGGTCTGTCTACAACAGACAAGTCCAGAGGCGCCTGCAAGCAGGCCCATCAGTCCTCACAGAGACAGGTGAGGCGGGTCACGTGTTCCAGTCCCCGCTCTGTTGTAAACCACGGGGCCTACAATACACAAATCAAACAAACCCGTGACACGTCCGCACTCCAGGGGTGCGCGCCGACAGAATCTGATAACCCACCTTCCTGGCCACCTATTCAACGGATGCCAGTACAGGTAGTCCCCGATTTACGAGCGCTCTGATCTGCGAGGTTCCAGACTTACGAGCTGCGAATTTTTGGAAAAAACGAAAAAAATACTGAGTTTTCATGTGTTTTTTCACCACAGTTAGTTAGCTAAGCATATGGACACACGTTTCCGATCATTTTTATGCACTCATAAGCAGTTTTTGGATGAAAATAGAGTGTTTGTAGTCGCGCTAGCGAAAACCGTTCCAATTTACGAGCGAAATTCCGGATTTACGAGAGAAATGGCGGCCGTTCCAAATTACGAGATTTCCGGTTTACGAGCGCCTCGTTGTAACGGATCTCGCTCGTAAATCGGGGACTACCTGTAAGTGACGGGGGGTCATGGCAGAAGCTCGCAGGCCAACACCAGTATCACACGTTCCCAAAGACAGTTGTGATGAAACTGCAGCATGTGTAAACATAGTGTAGAACAGGAATGGCACCAGGGCTAAATCAGACTCCTCTTCCCTTTAATCGAAGAGGACTGAACTTTCTGTCACCAACCAATCTAAAGTCTGCTTAACACAAAGGACCATCTCAAACAGCTCCACATCCTCATGCTGAAGCTATCCCATTATCCTCAGTGGGCAACACGCCATGCTTAGGCAGTGATCCTGCAGCGTGGGACCGTGCTCGCTGTACTGACTTAGCTCTGCTCTTAAACGACACGCCCGCACCGGGTGAAATACAGCTCCCCGGAGGTTCGTCAGGCTCCAGGGCTCTGATGAGGCCGGAGACCAGTAAACCAGACTCAACCAGGAAACGGGCTGGAGTCAGTAGATCTGCTCGTATACAGAACTTGCAACCCTTTCGAACCATGACTCCCAACAAAAAGAGGAAAAACAGACATTCTGTTCTGCTTTTGTCTAATAATGACAGCAGATTGCCTCCGCCTCCAAACACTCTCGATCAGAGTAGTATGGCGGTACATCTGCAGGAAGGCCCTCTCCCTAACGTGGTTGGCCTTCAATGGACCACAGAAATCAGGGCTTTTGAGGGAGAGCTGGTTCCACCACCTGCTCCTCTCCAGGGAACCTCCACGTCACCAGAAGGAACAGTCTCGCCACTTAGGCTGAGAACTGTGGCTAATTTTAGCTTGGTGGCGGAGAGGAACAAACTGGTGGCCTCAGGCCTGCCCAAGAACGTGGTAAATACCATTCAAAACGCACGAGCTGTGTCAACACAGTCTCTCTATGCCCGGAAATGGCATATTTTTGAAGCTTGGTGCACGGAAAGAAATATTATTTCTTATTCATGTGACTTGGCCCAGCTCCTCACCTTTCTTCAGGACCTACTGGAGAAAGGTCATTCTTTCTCAACCATTAAGGTGTTTTTATCAGCTATTTCAGCTTGTCACAAGGGCTGGGGGAGCAGGACGCCTGGCGTGCACCCGCTCATAATAAGATTTATGAAGGGCGTGCTAAGGAAGAGACCCCCCAGTAGGATATTGACCCCTGGATGGGATCTTACTCTGGTCTTGGGGGCTCTCTGTGATCCCCCATTCGAACCACTGAGCGACATTAAGATAGATTTATTATCTTATAAGACCGCTCTACTTCTGGCTCTTTGCTCGGCAAAACATATGGGTGACCTCCATGCTTTGTCCGTACACCCAATGTGTACCAGGTTCGCCCGTGACGGGTCAAAGGTCACCCTAAGGCCTAATTCTGCGTATATCCCCAAGGTCTTGACTTTGAACTCCAGAAGTCTGGACTTTGATCTCTCTTCTTTTCCACATGCTCCTATCCTCACTCAGGAACTGGAAAGGCTGAAGGCTCTCTGCCCTGTGAGAGCTTTAAGCGCTTACATGCAAAGAACAGCTGAATGGAGAAAAACAAATCAACTGTTTGTGTGCTTTGCTGCACCAGCTACAGGAAAGGCCCTATCAAAGCAGCGCCTCTCACATTGGGTGACTGAGGCCATAAAAAGGACGTACAGTAGCAAAGGTCAACAGGTGCCCTCTGGAGTGCGCACTCACTCCACTCGGGGCGTGGCCACCTCGTGGTCACTGTTCAAGGGTGTACCAGTTGCAGACATCTGTGCTGCTGCGAACTGGAGCTCAATGAACACGTTTGCAAAGCATTACAGTTTGGATGTTACTGCGTATGATGTCAATCAGGCTGTCCTTTCTAACACACAGTAGAAAGCAGCCTTGGGATGCCTGCTGAATAAAGGCGGATGTTCACACTAGCATGCATTTTACTGAGCATTTCAAGGGCGTGATTGAATTTTGTTCCCATAGCATTTATGTTGCACCAAGTGACATGACTGATAAGGGAACTGAAAGTTATGCACCATAACTCATGTTCCCCGAAGGAAGGGAACGAGGTGCAACATACCTGGCCCTTTTCAATGCTGAAAGCTCGGTGAAGTGCATTTTTGAGAACGATGGATGGGCATCAGCGCCTTAAATACCCAGAGGGCTGGGTCTCTGGCGTGACGCTGACGCCCCTGCCGTAAAGGCGTGATTGTATTCCTTCAGGTAATCGCGCGGGGGCGCAATTCCCATAGCATTTATGTTGCACCTCGTTCCCTTCCTTCAGGGAACATGAGTTATGGTGCATAACTTTCAGTTTTTACCAGCTAGCTGCAGGAGGTCGGTGCAGCTAACGATGTCCTGTTTTGGGATAAACCAACAGCAGTCAGCTGCTCTCAGAACATCTGATTCTGCAGCCTGCATGCATGCAAAGCAGCTTTTTTTTTCACTAAATGTGTACTTGTGCACATTACAAGTGAGTTTTTGCTCTTTATATCTAAACTGAAATGATTTTGTCCGATAAGAGGCAAGATTCCACAGAAACATCTGGCTGAGGAAAACATCCCTCTGCTGAGTGAGGTGACCTGTGGAATCACTAAAGTTCTATCTTATCTTATCTTAACTCCATCTTGGTGGATTTTTACAGAGACTCTCTAATATAAAAGTGGAGCACCACCTAGAAAGCTAATATAAAAAGTGCAAGTATAGGATAAGAGATAAAAAGAAAAAGCATCACTGAGAGGAATGCTTTATTTTATGAGCTGATAAATATGGTATAAAATTCTATTTAGTGTACTTTAATGTGGATGATTGTTCCCCACAGGAACACGAGAGTGTGGTAAAGTTACTGTGAGGTTATGAGAGATTTGAAAAATATCTGACAAAATAAAAAAGCAGGATTTTTTAAAGGCTTTGCCAGTAAAAATCCAGTTCATTGACTGCACCAAAATAAATAAATAAATAAAAACACAGACAAAGAAATAAACGTGTGTCTGATTCCCCCCCAGAAGATGATACAAGGGTTAAGAAACCCCAGTAGGTCACCAGAATTTCAATCCAAATTTATTTGCCAAAGAAAACTGTTAACTGTTTACACGTGAGGGCTTTCTGTGTGTGGTTTCTGCACCTCCCTGTTTTTCTCTTCCTCATGTTTCTACTCCTGTGCACACCTGTCCTGAATCCCAGTCACCCCAGTTGTTTCCCACTCAGTCTCACTGGTGTTCTGTATCTGTGTCTTTTCACTCCTCTGGTATCCAGGCATTATCCCTTCCACGATGTCTGTGTCTGCTCTACTTGTCATCTTCCTCCTTGTAAATAAAATTTGCTGCCCCGTCAGCATTTTTGTTTTGCCTATTTAATACTCGGTGTCTCTGTTGCCTTCCTGCACGTGGGTTCAACTCCTTACCCACCAGATCATGTCAACGTGGAGATAAAATACAAATAAAAATGGAGTTTCTGTGGAACTGCTGGGTGTGTGAAGCAGGGATGAGCTGGTTCAGTTTGTTTGCAAACCCTCAGCACCGTCCTTGGTTTGGAGCAGGCAAATATTTGCTCATCATTTAATCTTTGTTCACCTACTGTGAAAAAACAAACAAAAAGACTGTGTCATGAACCATGACAAAACATATGGAGAAAACTGTACCATATTTTACCATAAAATATTTTCTCAACTTAAATAAGAGATATATGTGGACAGAACGATATAAGGTAAACATTTCCTTTAGGGAATGCATATCACCCGCTACTATTCATGCTAGAGTTTTACTAAGATTATTTTATGTTAAGAAAGTTGTTGACATTTTAATCAGACTTTGAATGTAACATTATGGATGCTCTCAGGCTATATCACAAGGTTTCACTCAGTGCACGTGTTGAGTCGCACTCTCAGCTACTAACACACATTTTAAGTTCCATATCTGCAAAACCAACTAAATTAAAGCTTATTTGGGGTTTTAAGAGTTTAGGTAGTTAGGACAGCCATCATGAAGTGGGATGACCTCAAAGGTTATTCAGTTGTAGATGAACATCCAATAATTAATTCATGAAAGTTTCATTAAAACCCATGCAACCTGTCATGAGATAATTTAGACAGAGACACACACAGCCCACAGGCTTTAACATGATCAAACCTATTTTGCCTTTCTGTGCTGAGGGATATAAGAAGATACGCGTTAGAGGAATTGTGATGTTTCATAAATGGTGATGTTTCATAAATGGATCTATGTTGACTGGAACTGGTAGGCAGGGGGTTGTCCTTGAAGTATGTCATCTCTTGTGTTCAACAGCAACAAAACTCTGCAGATGTTGGAGAACAAAAGCATCCAAAGGGATAACACCAACGCCCAAATTAGCAGAGAAGTCACTGATGTGGAAGAGCTTATTAATGTGTGCATGTCACTACCTGCTCAATCAGCGGTCAGTCAGAAGCAGCCAAGGCGTTTCGATGTGTCTGGATCTGTCCAAGTTCATCAGGTATTGTACAGTATGAAGGTGGATCTCTGCAGCCCAGAGCCTCTTCACGTGGCTTGTTTCACGCTTAAAGATGACCAGGATTCATCTATTCAGGGAATCAGACTGCGCTTCAGGACTCTGAGTGCCGGTTCAAAACCTGCGCCCCTATAAGCGGGCTGCCAGGAACCAGAAGTGGCATGCAGTTAAATTACTTACAATAAATATTTTAAGTTTGGATCAACTTTTGAGAGTTTAGGGATGAAATGGCTGAAAAATTTTTTTTCTGAAATGTTTTGTGTAAATTTCAATAATAAGTCAAACATACTCATTGCAAAGTACAAAATCAAACAAAGAACGTTATCCTGATCTTTATCAAACAGTGCAGTTTGAAAAAAGTTTACTAATGATGTGCATTTCTGAAATGTGGGTAGACACTTGGTATAAACAAAACACTTGGTGGAATCCACCAAAAGCCACGTGAAGTTTAAGTCAACCAACTTTACGCCAAATTTACACTACATGCGGTCCGGCTCCGCCCCGCTCCGCAGGTCGCAGCTGAGCGAGTCCAGTTTCCACTACCTCCGCTCCGCTCAGGTCCGCCTGGATGCGCCGCTCCGAGACGCATGCGCGGGAATTGCGAGATTGCGCGATAAATCAAGTGATAAATAAGTAAGTCAGAACAAAACAATTCATTCGGTGGAAGAAGGAGAACAACAGTAGAGACTGCTGCCTTGATCTTCTCTCGTAAATGAGCGACAGGACATGGTTTGAGCAACAGGAAGTGATGTATTACATTTCAGAATAAAATACTTTATTTATTTATTTATTTATTGTATTGCGTTTGTAGGCGTAGTCATAAATGATAGTTTGACAGCATTTTTGTACAAATAAATCCGTATAGAGCTAGGATTAAGTCCGCCCGTGGTGATTTTATTTTGTAAATACGGATGTTATAATGAATTCAATTTATACCGCACTTTTCTTTAATAAAAATCTCAAAGTGCTACAACAAATAAAACAACTGATAAAATCAAGTAAAATCAATAATAATATCAACTAAGATTAAAGACAGAATCATGTCACATAATTTGGCGTTATGTTGTGCTCGTTCCTTTTCCTGTTGGTGCGACGTAATCTTCAAAAGTTGACTCCGGCACAGCTCTGGCGTCCGGCAGAAATAGGACCAATTCTAATTTTGACGGACTGCCGTCCGCTCGCCGCCGCTCGCCGCCGCCGTGCGGAGCCAGTGTAAACTCTCTCATTGATTATAATGGGTGCGTATTTGCTGCGGAGGTCAGACCGGAGCGGGGCGGAGCCGGAACGCATGTAGTGTAAATTTGGCGTTAGGCTGGTTGTAGTCTGTAGAAAAATATGCTGGAGTCAGACGAGCAAAGAATCTCTGAGGAGGTGGAAATATAAAAATGAATCTGTTGCTAAATACAGAAGAAAAGAGATGGAGTAGATGTCAAGAGTCATGGAGCACCACTGAGTCTCTAAATGACAGCAAGAATGTGGGTTTATTAAGGAGCTTCAAAATGTTGATTATCAGTCAGAACAGCAAAAGAATCCAAAACCCTTTAAAACCCAACCTCTACAGGTTCACACAAACACTTTATACATTCCTTGTGCATCACTACGAATAGATTATCTCTCACTTGATAACTTGTCACTCATCAGGGAGAATGCTTTAGGTCAGCCGAACCAAAGCCCAAGACCCCATCAGCACAGACTTCATGGAGTTTGTAATTATTGTCCATAGGCTCATCAATAACATATTATTTCTAGAAACTTCCCTTTCATTTTTGGTGATAGAACCATACATCCATATCATATCATAAGTTATTATTAAAGATATAACAAATGGGGCAGTTGGAGAAATGGTGGCTCAGCTGGTAGAACTTGCGCTGGATTGAATCCTGGCCGGAGACCTTTCTGGGTGGAGTTCGCATGTTCTCTCTGTGCATGCGTAGGTTTTCTCCGGGTACTCTGATTTCCTCCCACAGATCAAAAAACATGCATGTTAGACTGATAGGTAACTCTAAATTGTCCCTATAGGTGTGAGTGAGAGTGAATGGTTGTTTGTCTCGTTTGTCTCTGTGATGGACTGGAGACATGTCCAGCGTGTCGCCTGCTTCTCTCACAGACTGCTGGACATGGGCACCAGTGTCTCCCATGACCCGAAAAGGAAGAAGCAGGTAAAGATAATGGATAGATGGATGGATGGATATAACAAATGCTATAACTAATGATATAACAAAAACAAATGTACTTTGGCCTAAAAACTGTTACTTTACTAAGAAGCTGTATTAGTGTGTGGGTAATGAATCAGCTTCTACACCAAATGTTAGCTGAATATCTGTAAAACTGAGTCAAAGCCATTATGTGTTTATATTTTAATAATTTTGTTGTGGGTGCCGTCTCAAACTAGTCGAGTCAAAATGCTGTGGATGTATTTTCTGAAGGTTTCATTGAAATTCGTCCAAGTTTACAAGATGGTTTACAAGATATTATGCTAATTGTAACGCCTGGTACAGTCCGATATTGTTTCCAGTGTATTTTGGGGATGACTCTCACCACAACAAGTTTCAGTTCAATAAAACAGTCTGAGCTACTACTATATATACAGGTCCTTCTAAAAAAATTAGCATATTGTTATAAAGGTCATTATTTTCCATAATGTAATGATAAAAATGAAACGTTCATATATTTTAGATTCATTGCACACCAACTGATATATTTCAGGTCTTTTATTGTTTTAATACTGATGATTTCGGCATACAGCTCATGAAAACCCAAAATTCCTATCTCAAAAAATTAACATATCATGAAAAGGTTCTCTAAACGAGCTATTAACCTAATCACCTGAATCAACTAATTAACTCTAAACACCTGCAAAAGATTCCTGAGGCTTTTAAAAACTCCCAGCCTGGTTCATTACTCAAAACCGCAATCATGGGTAAGACTGCCGACCTGACTGCTGTCCAGAAGGCCATCATTGACACCCTCAAGCAAGAGGGTAAGACACAGAAAGAAATTTCTGAACGAATAGGCTGTTCCCAGAGTGTTGTATCAAGGCACCTCAGTGGGAAGTCTGTGGGAAGGGAAAAGTGTGGCAGAAAACGCTGCACAACGAGAAGAGGTGACCGGACCCTGAGGAAGATTGTGGAGAAGGGCCGATTCCAGAGCCACCGTGCACAGGCGTGTGCAGGAAATGGGCTACAGGTGCCACATTCCCCAGGTCAAGCCACGTTTGAACCAGAAACAGCGGCAGAAGCGCCTGACCTGGGCTACAGAGAAGCAGCACTGGACTGTTGCTCAGTGGTCCAAAGTACTTTTTTCAGATGAAAGCAAAGTTTGCATGTCATTCGGAAATCAAGGTGCCAGAGTCTGGAGGAAGACTGGGGAGAAGGAAATGCCAAAATGCCAGAAGTCCAGTGTCAAGTACCCACAGTCAGTGATGGTCTGGGGTGCCATGTCAGCTGCTGGTGTTTGTCCACTGTGTTTTATCAATTGGGCAGGGTCAATGCAGCTAGCTATCAGGAGATTTTGGAGCACTTCATGCTTCCATCTGCTGAAAAGCTTTATGGAGATGAAGATTTCATTTTTCAGCATGACCTGGCACATGCTCACAGTGCCAAAACCACTGGTAAATGGTTTACTGACCATGGTATTACTGTGCTCAATTGGCCTGCCAACTCTAATGACCTGAACCCCATAGAGAATCTGTGGGACAGTGGCGTAACTTCCCGAAGGACTGGTGGGGACATGTCCCCACAAATGCTGACCTCTAGTGGACAGTCCCCACCAATATTTTGTTCATGTATTTTACTTTCTGTGTGCTGTGTATTTCTGATTAAAACCCAAATCATGCCGCTAGTCAGAAAGAAAAGAAAAAAGTTATCTCCGTTTCCCACGTCAACGAACCCCGACAAAAAAAACCAACTGCCGAACAGCTGTTCTGTCCAGCAGCAGCTTTGCATTTAGTTAATATGTATGCGCGCGCATGCGCAGTTTGCAAGAAGCCCATGACACGTAGAAGAGTCGTCTGATCACCCTACATGGCAAAATACGACCAAAAAGTAAGTAATTAAATTGTTTTGGTGCACAGTACTCATGGTATTATTGTGTATTTACACAATTTACAGTGTGCATGCATTTCCTGAATGTAAGTAAATCGTTTTGATGACGTTTTGCGTGTAATATGTGCGCAACTTCAGGCAGAGCGAAAACTACATTTGTTTATGTGTGTAATAATATAGGCGTATTTAAACACTTACGGGTCCACCAAATGTAATAATATAAGCGTATGGTCAGTTTACTGACTTACCTATATTTTAGATGAAAGGTTTGAGCAGATTTTATCTACACACATCCATCATCAATATTCGCGAGTTCACCCTTTTTCCGGTATTAAATTGCTTTGACTATGACAATACAAAATGTAATTCCACGAGAGACTTCAACTTATGTTGGTCCACCAGAAAATAGACATTTTATTGAAATAATCACAAAAGTACATTAAACATTTGTATCGATATTAGCTCTGATTTACTAACTACTTTGACAAGAATTCAAATTAAAAACAAATAGACAGTTAAGGTCTAACTCCTGTTGGCACATTTACTTAACAGATTAATGACTTAAGAAAAATAAGAAATAAGAGGAAGAAAATAGGATGAATGAAAGCTAAGTTTAACGGAAGTTAATTATTTTGAAATGACAGGGTGACACTTTCCAGAACAGGTCCAGCTAGACTTCTCACCCGTGCAGCATACAATCAACGCCTCGTTACCTGGTGAAGATACTTCTCTGGAGATAAGAGCAATGAAGTTTGTGGACACTAACGGACTGTGTTGTCCAGTTTGACGTCCAGTTGACTTCCGCGCGTGTATGGCTGACAGACGAGAAGTGCGCTTTTTCCGGCAGGAACAGAGCCAGCTCCTGACTGAGCTTTCAAAATAAAACTCCCAGAAAACAAATTCTTTCAGAAATGAGTGAATGAGTCACAGTAAGGCTTATTGTAACTCTGCTGAGAAACATAGATCTAGTTGACACAATGACCAGAACGTTTCCAGCTTTTTCCAGAGGAGAAAACCAGTTGTAAGTTCAGTTCTCCCCCTTTGCACTAAAGTCAAAACGGAAGTAAGACTTTATATGGAGGGTGGAGTCTGCCCACCTCCTGAATGGCTTATTGGTTGGTTTAACAAAATAACGGATGGATTTTTTTCATCCCCATAGGCAGAAGGTCTCTGAAGGACAGTAGGAAAACTTGTTTATAGAATCGGCCAGATGGCCGCTTGTGAGCACAGAGAATATTATGGCTAACTTCACAGACAACACAAAAGAAGCTGCAAGTTAAAAGTTTACCCTGAACTTGTGCCTTAGATTCAAAGCCTGCTTGTTCTGCAGAAATAAACCAGCAGAAGGGTCAAACTCATGCAAGTAACAGATCATCATTAAATGACAAAAGTATACTGTTGATCAATTCTGAATTAACACACATTAAAGAAAGTTATTTCTGATTGATTGGTGTCCATTAATTCAAAATAATTGTAACAAAATAGTGTCCACTTGTCTTCTTCAGAGCTCAAGAAAGTGTAACACCCAGAGTCTCAGAGAGATGTGAAGAGGTTTAAATCCCATAACGGACATGAGAGTGCTGTATTGCTACATGTGTGAACAGTGCGCACAAAGTTAGTCCGAGCTTTCTGAATTTAATTTAAACAATATAATCATCCTGCTGCAGACGAGGGAGGGATGGAGGACGAGCTGAAGAAGTGGCTGCAGATTACTTCTACTAGCATATTTAGCTTAATCTACTAGCATCTCATGGTGAAGCAATGAACAACCTGAAAAGCTCTGAAACAGGTGGAGCACAATCTTATTTATCTTGAAGCAGACACAGAGCTAAAACCTAAAAGTCCTCCATCACTGGGTCTGGCTCTTCGTTTCAACATCAGGTGTAATACAAGCAGGTTGTTCATGCACTGCAGGATCATGATGCCACGCTGCTGCAATACTGTGGAATAAATGCCCTGATGCATGCTCAATGATGGAATGTGGAATAAATGCTGATAATTGTTTTATGAAGTACTTTAATTGCATTTGTAAAGATAGTGTGCACCTACTGATTTTATTTTTGAAGCAAACCTGGATATATTGTTGCACTCAGTGCAGCTCCTACATATAGGTCTTTAAAAATTTTATGTTATGTCTGTGTGCTATCTTGACAATATTAATTCATTTTAATACACAAAATAATTCTTAGATAATTAATTATACCCTTTTTAATTCTGCCATTTTTAACTTTCGTTTTGAACGACCGGTTTCTGATACAAGTTCTGAAGTCCACGCCCTTCAACGATCTGTTTACGCCCTCTGTAACAGCCAGTATCTGTAATGTGTTGTTGTTTTAAAATTAGCTCTTTTTTTATTACTCATTTGACTTACTGTTAGTGCTAGCTTAAGATAACTTACCGAAACCCGTCTGAGCGCGCCGCAATTTGCTGCTCCTTTTAGCATTAGACCACCCGAATCCGAAGCTAATGTTAGCTTGTTCCTCTTCCGGTGTTCGCCAGCTCCGCTCGTTGCACGCGGAGATTTTGGGAGTTATCGCTGTTCCAGTCAAGACAACACAAAGTTCACCAAGTGTCTCCCGTAAATTAATCCGTAAGGAGAAGGTCCTCGCTGCTGCGAGGCTGCTGCGAGGCAGCAGCGAGGCTGTACAGTTGAAGCTCCGCTCCATCGCGCCAGAAGCAGTGTCCCGTTGCCGCCGGTCCCTACGCCGGGGGTCTGCTCGTTTAATTTTTGCCGGCTGCGCGTTGGGAGCGATCGCAAATACACTAAAAATTGAACTAAAACATAAAAATAACAATTATACTTTATTTATAAAGCCATTTAAAAAACCACAGCTGCAACAAAGTGCTGTACACATGAAATTAAGAACATATAAACAAAAGATGAGATGAAATCATGAAAAACAACAGTCATGTGTTTAATACATGGGTTGAGCCCAGAGCCATATATATAGAGAGTTCTGACACTCTTTGAACTTGCCGACAGTCGGTCAATCGTTCCAAACAACGGCTATGGAAACCTTGTGGAGCTGCGCCCTCTGGCGGCGACGGAGCGCTACTGCAGGCAGAGTCAGACTGCAAAACAGCCATGGAACAAATCGCCCCCTCCATGACCCACGTGACTTCCGCATTCCATTCTTACAACGGAACTCTATGGAAGTGTCGCAACTCTCACTTTATATGGCTCTGGTTGAGCCTAACCAGGGGTTGCTAGGTGAGGGGCTGGACTCAGGTTTGAGGTGGTTGGCTGCGGTTTGTGACGTCACAAACCGCAGGAAGTGAGAAACGAAGTGTATTTATCAAAGATAAATAAATCTACTTAGAGTAAATAAACCACTGGGTGCATTTTTTTGGCTTTAGGACTGTTTTTTTTATGAAGTAAATACCCAAAGTTGAGTAAAAAAAAACATTAAAAAGTGAATTTTGAATATGTGGTCCCCTTTAAATGTCCTCTAAATAGCTTAATTTCATTTTCAGAGTTTCTATCGGCCAAATTGTGACATCAGATGCTTAGAAGATGAAAAGTACCTCATTCTTCTCAATGGGCAAAGTGGAATCTACCTGCAGGTGAGTAAATGCTGTAAGTTACAATACAAAATATATCAATTATTGGGGGAATGGTGGTGCAGAGGTCAGACAAGGTGGGCCTGTGATTGGAAAGTCTCGGGTTCAACTCCTGGTACTGTCAACATCAAAATGTGGGTGGAAAATGTGAAACACCCACACCTGCTTCCACCCTCATTCGCCCCACTCTGGGCCCTTGAGCAAGGCCCTTAACCTCCACCATCTGCTCCCTAAACAAGTCTCTCTTAAAAATGAGTTATCGTGACTCAGTGAGACTACTCACATTCCACTCCTGTTTGGTATCAGTCAGACACCAGTGCACGACTACAACTGGTCCAAAACGCAGCAGCTTGATTTTTAACCAGTACACACAAAACAGAACACATTACACCAGTCTTGGCCTCCCTGCACTGGTTACCAGTTCATCTTCGAATCCGGTTTAAAATTCTCCTGTATGTCTACAAATCGCTGAACAGTCTCTCCCCCCATCTCTGTTCTCTGAGGTCAGCGGACCAGTTACTTCTCACAGTTCCACTCGTCTTAAGGTCAGAGGTGACGGGACCTTCTCTGTAGCAGGCCCAAGACTTTGGAATGAGTTACCTCTGCTCGTTAGGCAGACCCCCTCCCTCTCAGTTTTCAAATCCCGTTTAAAGACTCACTACTATTCAGTAGCTTTCAACACCAGATGATCTGTGTTTGAACCTGTTTGCTTCACACAGGTTGGTCGTTATATTTATTATCTGCAACGTTTTTATGTCTAAATTCCGTTTTTTTACTTCATTGTGTATGTTGCTTATTTGTTTGTTTGTACAGCGTTTTGGTTGGCCTTGCCGCTATTTTAAGTGCTCTATAAATAAAATGACATGGTATGGGTATCTGTATAAATAAAGGGTAAATGAAAAAAAAATTAAATAATGTGACAGATATTTTCAACCTTCATTAAAACATATTGTACATTTATTCTTCCAGGTTCAGCTGACAGTGACGTGCCTGGAGCTGCAGAGCTGCTCGCTGATTATCTGGACACCAACAGAACACCTGGAGTTGGACATTTCTTTTGACAAAGACTTTACAGATACACAGATGAAACTCCTCCAGAATTTTTACTTTTCAAACATGTTTCCAGCCTTGGTAGATGAAATTGTTGCAAATAAGATGCAGCTCTGCCACTAACACTGCATTTTAAAGATATTAAGGTAAGTACATACACAACACATCAAGAGCACTGTATGAAGCTAGGGAGAAAATAACAATCTTAAATCTTAATTGTTGTTGTTTTTTACAAACCAGATTCCAAAAAAGTTGGGACACTAAACAAATTGTGAATAAAAACTGAATGCAATGATGTGGAGATGCCAACATCTAATGTTTTATTCAGAACATAACACAAATCACAGATCAAAAGTTTAAACTGAGAGAATGTATCATTTTAAGGGGAAAATATGTTGTTTCAAAATTTCATGGCATCAACAAATCCCAAAAAGTTGGGACAAGTCCATTTTTACCACTGTGTGGCATCCCCCCTTCTTCTTACAACACTCAACAGACGTCTGGGGACAGAGGAGACCAGTTTCTCAAGTTTAGAAATAGGAATGCTCTCCATTCATGTCTAATACAGGCCTCTAACTGTTCAATCGTCTTGGGCCTTCTTTGTTGCACCTTCCTCTTTATGATGCACCAAATGTTCTCTATAGGTGAAAGATCTGGACTGCAGGCTGGACATTTCAGTACCGGATCCTTCTCCTACGTAGCCATGATGTTGTGATTGCTGCAGAATGTGGTCTGGCATTATCTTGTTGAAAAATGCAGGGTCTTCCCTGAAAGAGATGACGTCTAGATGGGAGCATATGTTGTTCTAGAACCTGAACATAGTTCTCTGCATTAATGGTGCCTTTCCAGACATGCAAGCTGCCCATGCCACAAGCGCTCATGCAACCCCATACCATCAGTGATGCAGGCTTCTGAACGGAGCGTTGATAACAACTTGGGCTATCCTTGTCCTCTCTGGTCCGGATGACATGGCGTCCCAGTGTTCCATAAAGAACTTCAAATCGTGACTCATCTGACCACAGAACAGTCTTCCATTTTGCCACACTCCATTTTAAATGACCCCTGGCCCAGTGCAAACGTCTGAGCTTGTGGAGCTTGCTTAGAAATGGCTTCCTCTTTGCACTGTAGAGTTTCAGCTGGCAACGGCGGATGGCACGGTGGATTGTGTTCACTGACAATGCTTTCTGGAAGTATTCCTGAGCCCATTCTGTTATTTCCTTGACAGTGGCATTCCTGTTTGAGGTGCAGTGACGTTTAAGGGCCCGGAGATCACGAGCATCCAGTAGAGTTTTACGGCCTTGACCCTTACGCACAGCGATTGTTCCAGATTCTCTGAATCTTTTGATGATGTTGCACGGTTGATGATGTTAACTTAAAAGTCTTTGCTATTTTACGCTGGGTAACACCATTCTGGTATTGCTGCACATATCTTTCTGTGCAACAATGGGCGATCCTCTTACCATCTTGGCTTCTGAGAAACACTGACACTATGAGAAGCTCTTTTTATTCCCAATCATGTTGTCAATTGACCTAATTAGTGTTAATTGGTCTTCCAGCTGTTCGTTATATGCTCAATTTCCTTTTTCCAGCCACTTATTGCTACTTGTCCCAACTTTCTTGGGATTTGTTGACACTGTGAAATTTTGAATCAACATATTTTTCCTTTAAAATCTTAACATTTACGGTACTCAGATTAGACTTTTGATTTGTCATCTATGTTCTATTACGAATAAAATATTGACATTTGCCATCTCCACATCATTGGATTCAGTTTTTATTCACAATTTGTTTAGTGTCCCAACTTTTTTGGAATCCGGTTTGTAGTATTATCTTGTAATGCACTTTAGACAATGCAAGTCGTTGCTGGAAGGTCCTATTTAAATAAAGTTTATTATTGTTATTCCTGTTAACAATGTCTTGCTGTATCGTGCCTTCTTCCAATGACTTTTTGTATAAAACTTGTGTGCTGATGAAATGAAATGAAAATGAAGGTGTTAGTAACAGTGTACAATGATCTGACAGGATAAATGCTAACTCAGGGTGTCATACAACTGTCAAACTGCTCATACAGCTGTTGAACTGCTAGTAAGGGTGTCATACAACTGTTAAACTGCTACTCAGTGTCATACAGCTGTTAAACTGCTACTCAGGGTATCATACAGCTGTTACACTGCTAGTAAGGTTGACATACAGCTGTTAAACTGCTACTCAGGGTGTCACACAGCTGTTACACTGCTAGTAAGGTTGTCATATAGCTGTTGAACTGCTACTCAGGGTGTCACACAGCTGTTACACTGCTAGTAAGGTTGTCATATAGCTGTTGAACTGCTAGTAAGGGTGTTGTACAACTGTTGAACTGCTAGTAAGGGTGTCATACAGCTGTTGAACTGCTAGTAAGGGGGTCATACAGTTGTTGAACTGCTAGTAAGGGTGTCATACAACTGTTAAACTGCTACTCAGTGTCATACAGCTGTTAAACTGCTACTCAGGGTATCATACAGCTGTTACACTGCTAGTAAGGTTGACATACAGCTGTTAAACTGCTACTCAGGGTGTCACACAGCTGTTACACTGCTAGTAAGGTTGTCATATAGCTGTTGAACTGCTACTCAGGGTGTCACACAGCTGTTACACTGCTAGTAAGGTTGTCATATAGCTGTTGAACTGCTAGTAAGGGTGTTGTACAACTGTTGAACTGCTAGTAAGGGTGTCATACAGCTGTTGAACTGCTAGTAAGGGGGTCATACAGTTGTTGAACTGCTAGTAAGGGTGTCATACAGCTGTTGAACTGCTAGTAAGGGTGTCATACAACTGTTATTGTTATTATGACGTACACAATTGAAAAAAGTACTTTGTCCAAAAAAGCTTATGCAGCATTTTCGATTTCCGTCCCCACCAACTTTCAACACAAAGTTACTCCCTTGCTGTGGGATATTGTGAAGAGAAAGTTGTAGAAACGCAAGACCCAACACTCTGGATGAGCTTAAGGCCGCTATCGAAGCATCCTGGGCCTCCATAACACCTCAGCAGTGCCACAGGCTGATTGCCTCCATGCCACGCCGCACTGAAGCAGTCATTTCTGCAAAAGGATTCCCGACTAAGTATTGAGTGCATAACTACATAATTATTTGAAGGTTGACTTTTTTTTATATTAAAAACACTTTTCTTTTATTGATTGATTGGTCGGATGAAATATGCTAATTTTTTGAAACAGGAATTTTTGGTTTTGATGAACTGTATGCCAAAATCATCAGTATTAAAACAATAAAATACCTGAAATATTTCAGTTGATGTGCAATAAATCTAAAATATATGAAAGTTTCATTTTTATCATTGCATTATGGAAAATAATGACCTCACAATATGCTAATTATTTTTTTAGAAGGACCTGTATACAGTATATACGACCAGCTGCACATGATGGTTTCATCCTCTCACGTCAACCAGACTCCTCCTCCGTTCATGGCAGCGCGTGAGCCCATGTGCGCATGCGCACTGAGGGCGCAGGGGGAGTACAGTAAACCGCTATCTGCTGGCAGCACCCACAGGCGGTCTATCAGACCCGGACCCCGGCCGGACGTCCGCGTCCTTCACCCGAGCCTTGATGCGCTGAACGCATCATCGCCCTCACTCACGCTCTGCGGACATTTTTCTTCTATCTTGCTTCTGTCGCGCGCGTGGAATGTCCACAGAAGCCCCGTGAACTTTGTCTCCATCATCACCGACCAGTCCAGCGAGGTCTATTCGAGGATTGGAGCTCTGTGGTGGGCAGCGCTGCTGGGTGAGTGCCGCTGTTTGGACGGAGCAGGGAGTAGCCCCCCTCTCCCCCAGTTATCTCTCTGCCTGCACTTTTACACTCCTCTGTAGACAAAACACTTTTACACTCTTCTATAGACAATACAACACTTTTACATCTGCTACTAACATTTTATTCTGGTAGGGGTCTTCGTTTGTACATGGGGTCAACGGGGTTTTGTTTGTGTTTAGACGCAAGAAGCAAAATATTCAACCGAGGTGCTGTTAATGTCCAAACAAGGGTAATGTTTAAGCAGTTTTTATTTTAAGAGCTTTCAAAGAACATTCCGATGGTGCTAACTTCATGTAAAAGAATCAGAACTGGAGTCTAAAAATGACAATTTTGGGACAATTAACGTCCTAAATGTCCTGTCACAGTCTGGAAGAGTTATTTATTTTGATGAATCTTCTCACTTTAGTGGCTTCTTCAATAGTTAAAATAATATTAGTAAAAGTTTTATCACGTGCAATTGAGTTTGTTACAGTACAGTATATGTCAACTGTTTCATTTTCCCACATATATTAAATAAAAACTGTGTTGATAAATGAAAATGGTTGCCTTTTGGAACTATCACTCCACTAGAAAATGTTATTTATAGGAAAGTGAAGCAGTTTTTGTTGGCGCAACATTTTTCTGTTGTTTGTTTATTTATTTAGTTTAGTTTGTTTGTTTGTTTGACAGAATGGCTCTGCCAGGTAGGAAAACCACAAATTCATGGGTTTGGAATGAGAGCAACAAACCTAAACCTGATGAACACATGACCTGATGAACCTGATGAACACATGACATCTGCGTCTGACAAAGATTGATCAGTTGATCAACTATAGACAAACACTTTGAACTGTATGTTCTTCAAAGTCAATACATTTTTTGATAAGGGTTAAATGTTTTTTTTTTCATTCTCTGTATGGTGATAATTTTACAAAAGTTTCAGCTTCAAAACCCACAATGATGCCGGGTACCTACCAAACGCGTTTCAGGCAGCGGAAGCAGCCGGTTTACATTACCGGTAACCGTGTTTCCATCTATTTTCAATTCGAATTTTGAGCGAATTTTTGAAATTTCGCAAAAATGTAAATAAAAATTAATGCGAATCAGAAGTGTTTCCATCAACTGGCTTGAAGCGCATCCACCAGGCCACGCAAAGCGGCATTACGTCAGACGTCAGCGTCATTACGTCAGACGTCAGCGTTACGCATGTCTACAGTAAACAGGAAGTAGCGGTTGAAAACAGGACCCGACCACACATCTCGGCAAAATGGAGAGAATATTTCAGGAATGTGTTGCTATCGGGCAAGTTGTATTTATTCTGTCATGCCAACTAGTTTTAGCGATGTTACATGTTGTCCGGAGACGAAGTCACGTGACGTAAATGTTTGGCTACGGTAGAACTGATTCGGCAAATCTGTTTCCATCTCTCGTTTTGCGCATCGGCTCTGATTCGAAAAACCCAAAAACCACCTCAAGCGAGCGTATCAACTTTTTTGCGAATTAGAGGAAGTTAATTCAAATCGTGCCATTTCCATTCAGCTTTTCTGATGCAATACTTCAAAAATGCGCATCAAGAAACCTTGATGGAAACACGGCTAGTGAAAGTCTATGTTGAGGCGCGGCGAAGCGTGACGCTGCGCGTTTTGAGCATTTCAAGCAGCGCGGCAGCGCGCAGCAGTTCTTTTCCACGCACGCGACGCGTCCAAAGCAGCCGACGCGTCGAGCAGCCAAAGTTCAAATATTTGAACTTTGGCTGCTCGACGCGTCGCAGCAACCAATCGGGAGAGCCTCTGCTATGTGATGACGCAACGACGACAGGACTTTTTTTGGACTTTTTAAACTTACCCCAACGAGCCTCCATGAAGAAACCAGCCTCCGGTAAGAAACTTGGCATTTTTACAGTTGCCGCTGTCCGCTCGAGCGTACGATCACCCCAAACATAAAAAAACGTTTTAATCTCAACAAAGACTTTCGGAGCTGCAGTTCGGCTCGTAGAAAACCTACTCAAGTAGTAACGAGGCTCACGTACAGCTGATTTCATCTGTACAAGAAACAAAACAAACCCGACCAGAAAATGAGCCAGACGCTCCTCCCACTGCGCGTCTGCAGACGCGTCTACAGTGTGAACAGATTCTGGTGACAAGCAGCCAACAGGGTGCGTCAAGAGCGTTTTTGACGCTCAAGACACGTTCGGTGGGTACCCGGGATAAAAGTTTCAGCAACTCTCGACTCCAACTAAAGTCTGGTCCACACGGATACGTTTTGTTTCAAACCATTTTTTTCAATCATAAACATGGCACAGTTTCTAGAAACAAGGTTTGTATAGGAAATGTTTTCATCCACACGGAAACACAAAGTGACACAAATCCTGCAGTAACTATGCCAGGCCTGTATGTGGCGCTGTAGCATTGTCATTAGAGTACAAATTGGAAACACAAGAAGAACAAGAGGAAGACGGCGAACATAAGAGCAAAAACTAAATCCCCTAACATGATGTTTAATGACCCACAATGGGGTCCCCAACACATCTATGAGAACCCCTGAGATAGATGTTTTGTTGCCTGGAAAATAAACAATTTTTAAAATTCAAATCCATTCAAACTTCTTGTTTTTATGTGGGTACAAATAATAAACAAAAAAATGTAGGTGATTATTTTTTTGAATCTTTTAGTACTGACTTTGCTTCTGTCAGTTATTATCACTATTATAAAAGGTGAAGGAGGATGTTTTTGCTGTCTCATTGGAGTTTATTATGAATGAAGAATAAACTTTAATAAAACCTACGTAAATTAATAATTGAATGGTCATTACAACTTTTGGAGTCATGCTGATTCAAGATGGCTACCACAGCCAAATTACCATAAAACACACAACTATTTTCTCTAACTCAGTCAGTTTTACAGATAATGAGCTGAAATATGTTGTGGTAGTGGCTGAGGGTCGTCCCTAACATGTACCAAAACCAACCAAAACAGCTCCATCATGTATCAACATAAAACAATCTCAGTCTAAAATGCTGGCATGAAGGCAGTGAGTGATATATTCAGAATTGAATTAGGTGATGGAATATTTGGTTGAAAACCTGCAGCAATCTTCAGCTGGAAAACTCCTGTGGAATAAATCAGGCTGAAAAAAAAAAAGAAAAAAAAAAGCAGATTAATTGAACTTGCAAATGTTTGTTTAATTTAACTCTGACTTAAATTACCTTCTATAACATGAAGAATTTTTTTTTTGAATGAAAAAAAATGAAAAAGAATCGTTCAGGTCATTTAAGGTCATCCATATAGTTCTGAATGCAAAAATCAGCTGTAAAACGTCTGGTTTGAACCTGAAAACCAGAGTAATGGTCTTCTTCTGTTGGTCAGCAGTGGCCTCTTCAACGTTGAGGTCCGGGTCTAAACCAGGATCAAGGACCTCACCCAGGATCCACTTGGTTATTTCAGCTGTACCTGGCAACATGTAAAAGTCACAAAACACTGAATGCAAATTCTAGAAACGCCTTTTTGTTGGAGTGTGCATGTAAGATTAGGCTCGTAAAACAAACAAAACAACTCACCACTCCCTTCTTACATTTTGTTGGATGTGTCTTTAGTTAGTGTAAGCCCTTCACCNCACACACACACACCTCTGCACAACTCTTGACTGTTTCCCATTGGACCTGTAGTCCTTGCTGCCACATTTTGTACAAAGTGGGTGAGATCTGTTGAAGTTTTATGCTTCTCCCACAGCTTGTTGTTTGACACGTACATGTGAGGTTTTTGTTTCACAGATGTTGGATTTGTTGGAGCTTAGATACCAGCACATGTCTTAAATACACGGTGAAGCCTCTACAGCATTGACTCAGTCCTGCTTGAATCAATTAGTGCAGCTTTCTCTTCCTGGAGTTGTGCATTCATCCTCTGAGCCTGGTGCACACATCATGCTATTTGATAGTTGTTCAAGAAATATTTCACATTTTTACTTCAAAGGAAGTCAACTTTACTGATTTGGGTTTATCCTGATAAAAGGATAAAATAGCAATAAAGCTGGAATCAAACAAGGCTTCAGCTGGATTTTAGTCATGATAAGGAGGACTAATAACAACCTGCTTCTTTCTTTTTATTTAAATGGCTATCATCTTGACTCTGACCAGTGCCAGTGAACTGTTTGTATCTGCTCGCGTCAGCACTTTGATGGCTGTTTTAAGAAAGTTTATGTGTAAATTTATTTGTCGTTTAAATGAGTCTAATAATAGAATTATTCTATTGTTGACTAACGTTAAATATAGTGCAGTGAAATACTCATGTGCTTTGGAGACATTGGTATGATTGCCTCCTGGTTAGGTACCTTTTCTATTGTATTTTTTTATTATTTTATTGTATTTGTTATCTTTTTTATGTAAATTGGACTCTGAAGCCCGATGCAGAGCTCAGCGTCCTCCCTAGACGCCACACACGGCACATTCTGTGCGCGCCTGTTCACCGGGCAGAGCTCTGCTTTCTTCTCACGTTCTCTGTGAGCAGCTGCACGCGGAGGGGGACTGAACTGAGGTTGCTGATTGGTCAGACACCGCGCATCGCGTGCGCGCTCGTAAAATTGGAGCTTGGCGCGTTCGCGTGAACGTTCAAAGGGCTTGTGCAGCGGCGACCGCACGGCGCTCACACAGCGGGGCGCCGCGCTCACTCAAGCGCGGAGCTCTGCGCCGGCCTTAAGTCTGCAGTGTTTCCCCTAGTTAACTTGCCATGGCGGGGTGCTCATGTCATCCATGATTTTTCTTGATGGGGAGGGAAGAAGACATGTCTGAGCAAAGCTTGTACCAAAAGTTTTTGAGCAGGGGCGGGGGGCGTAATAATAATAATAATAATTAATTCAATTTATAACGCACTTTTCATTAGTGAAAATCTCAAAGTGCTACACACATTGAATGCTACACACATTCATACACCGGTAGCGGCAGACTACCATGCAAGGTGCTTTCCAGTCCTACCGGGAGCAACTCGGGGTTAAGTGTCTTGCCCAAGGACACAACGACACATGGTGTGGGGAACCGGGATTCGAACCGCCAACCTTCCGATTGGGGGACGACTGCCATTACCACTACACCACGGCCGCCCCTTTGTGGCATGCGTTCAGCATGAGGGAAGAGGCACCTTTAACTTTTTAGCTAGAGAGCCTGTATTTCATGCTGCTAGCTTAGTGCTATGTCAGTGCCTTAACATTCAAACAAAAATACCCCCCCCCACACACACACACCACCCATCTGGCAAAGCACTAAGGTGTTTGGGAAACAGCTAAGGATTTGTGGTAGTATGCTGGTGAAGATTCTCAGTCGTCCAGGACATGATAAATCAAAAAGGCGTTCAATACAAGATCAACTGGACTTTATTTGTAACAGAAGACGTTTCGCTTCTCATCCGAGGAGCTTTACCAATTGATAAAGCTCCTCGGATGAGAAGCGAAACGTCTTCTGTTACAAATAAAGTCCAGTTGATCTTGTATTGAATGCCTTTTTGATTTGTGGTAGTAGCAGTGTAGGACTACCTGGTGACAGAATCCACCTATGTCACCTTATGACACCCACATTAAGCATTCAGATCCATACACTATCAGCATATGAAATGAAAAGTTCATGTTTTTAATATAGAGCCTAAATCTGAAGTGGCAAAAAAGTAAATGGTAAATGGACTGTACAGTAGTCCCTCATTTATCGTGGGGGAACCGTACCCTGAAGCCCTGCGATAAGTGAAAAACCGCAAATTAAGAATAGTAGTACAGGTAGTAAGTAGTAATTTATTTTAGTGTGTATATATAAATAAATAAATAAATAAATATATATATATATATATATGTAGATAGATAGATAGATAGATGATAGATAGATAGATAGATGATAG
>JBBPBX010014471.1:38528-50842 GCA_038048925.1 Garcialebias charrua
TATATATATATGTGTGTGTGTGTGTGTGTGTGTGTGTGTGTGTGTGGAGGAGGAGGGTGTTGCCACCCACTGAGACATCCTTGCCACCCTCTTGCAACCCCATAGATATTTTTCTAGATCCGCCCCTGGCATAGATACAGCTAAATAGTAGCAGAAAAAGCTGAAACACAGAAATAATCTATATATTACAAAGGAGGGGTTCATCATATCTGGCTCGTTTCACCTTGAATTCAGCAAGTGTTGTGTTCTTGTAATCCCCGTCTCTATGCATCTTCATGAAGTGTTCCTTTAGTTTTGCCGGTGCAAGAGTTGCTCAACTTCGCATTGCATATCATGCAGATCGGACGTTGACTTCCATCCCGTTCCGTGACACAAGTGAATCCATGTTGGACATATTCGTCCAACCACTTTCTTTTTTTGCCCGACATATTTACCGTAGTTTGTAAACACACGACGTACAAGTTTGTAAATACACGACGTACAACTACACGACATGCACGCGTTATATTTCCGCATCAGCACTGAATCTGCAACCGTCACCAGTGTTGCCAGATTGGGCGGTTCACCACGATTTTCCTTCTGACTTTTGCGGGTAGAGAGTGCTTTGGGCGGGTGGGACTCTATCTGGCAACACCAGTCAAACCGGTGTTTACACAAGTCTGTCTTTACATCCGGGGCAAAGGCTCTGCCGAACCCCTGAGACCGGCTCATCGAACCCCTGGGGTTCGATCGAACCCAGGTTAAGAACCACTACTCTATGCAGCATGGTAGCACAACTGGTAGAGCTGCTGCCTCTCAGCGAGAAGGTTGCTGGTTCAAATCCCGGTCCGGGGGGCCTTTCTGGGTGGAGTTTGCATGTTCTCTCAGTGCATGCGTGGGTTTCCTCCGGGTACTCCGGTTTCCTCCCACAGAACAAAAACATGCATGTTAGGCTGATTGGTAACTCTAAAATTGTCCCTAGGTGAAAGTGAGAGAGTGAATGATTGTTTGTCTCGTTTGTCTCTATGTGGCCCTGTGATGGACTTGCGACCAATCCAGGGTGTACCTTGCCCCTCGCACTGTGATTGCTGGACATGGGCACCGGCGAACCCTGTGACCCAAAATGGAAGAAGCGGGTAAAAGATAAGGGATGGATGGATGGATAGATGTACATGTACGCTCTATTTCCAGAAGTTTATGCAGATGTTTGCCCTTCATGTCCAGCTTTCTGTCACCAAGACAGAGTTTCACCTTTCCCACTAATCAATCAATATCAGTGATAGCCTCTGAAATTTTACCCAGTTTCCACTCATTCCTCTGTACATTGTCTTCCTTTAGCAAAACAATGTCTCCAACCCTCTAATTTCTTCTGGGTGCATGCCAACGCTGTCTGAGGGCAATATTTATTTGCTAGATATTATTTTCGCCATGTACTTCCAAACTGTTCTGCTAGATATTGAACCTGTCACCATCTCCTTTTGCTATACAAGTCTTCTCTGACAAATTCACTTTGGGGTGGCAAAGTCTTGAAGCCTTTCATTGTCAGAAGATGGTTGGGAGTGGCTTGGGGCTGTGAAGATCATTTAGGCTGAGAACAGTCAATGGACGACTGAACTATTCGCATAGCTTTATAAAGAAAAGCACGTAATGAAGAGTCATTTGTCCTTTCATGAGCAAGGCCAAGAGTTCACCTTAAGACATTTCTCACAGTTCAGATCTGCCTCTCCCACACCCCTTGAACAGGACTTGAATATGGAGTGTACATGCTGAAGTTGCATTGTTAATTAGCAAGAAGCACAGACATTCTGCATCAAGTTCTGTCAGTGCTTCCTTGAGTTCATTTTTGGCACTACAAGTACAATGTCACTTCCTTGATCAGACGGGACTTGACAAACAGTGCCACATACAACAATGAAACATCTTGCGCCAAAAATACACTACATGCGGTCCGCTCCGCAGGTCGCAGCTGAGCGTCTCAAACTCCAATTTCCACTTCCTCCGCTCAGCTCAGGTCCGCCTGCATGCGCCGCTCCTAGACGCATGCGCGGGATTTGCGAGATCGCGCGATAAATCAAGTGATAAATAAGTAAGTCAGAACAAAACAATTCATTCGGTGGAAGAAGGAGAACAACAGTAGAGACTGCTGCCTTGATCTTCTCTCGTAAATGAGCGACAGGACATGGTTTGAGCAACAGGAAGTGATGTATTACATTTCAGAATAAAATACTTTATTTATTTATTTATTTATTGTATTGCGTTTGTAGGCGTAGTCATAAATGATAGTTTGACAGCATTTTTGTACAAATAAATCCGTATAGAGCTAGGATTAAGTCCGCCCGTGGTGATTTTATTTTGTAAATACGGAAGTTGTGCTCGTTCCTTTTCCTGTTGGTGCGACGTAATCTTCAAAAGTTGACTCCGGCACAGCTCCGGCGTCCGGCAGAAATAGAAAAATTTCTAATTTTGACGGACTGCCGTCCGCTCTCCGCAGCTCGCCGCCGCCGTGCGGAGCCAGTGTAAATTCTGTCATTGGTTATAATGGGTGCGTATTTGCTGCGGAGGTCGGACCGGAGCAGGGCGGAGCCGTAACACATGTAGTGTATTTTTGGCGTTAGACTATGAAAGAATCTGTGCATGTCCTCAATCATCTCATTGTGAATGGTACAGAGGTGAGGCATGTGAATGAGAGACCATCCATCATCCATCCATCATCCATCCATCCATCATCCACCCATCCGTTATCTTCCACTTGTTCTGAAGTCAGGTTGGGGGCTGAAGGTTCCACATGCACAGAGGGAAGATCTGCCATATTCTGCTCTTCGGTTGGGTTTGATGGATGAAGAAAGCCACAGCTCTGCTGATACCAGAAATCCAATTTCTCTGGTCTCTGATCTCATTAATTGTTATACCTTTACCTTGATGTTTCATGACTTTGTGGTAGTGACCGAATGCCATCTGTGTAATGGCACAGAGTTCTTGTGCTTCTCTGGCAAGCTTAATAGCATCCACAGTACTTTCAATGCTTGAGAGGCCATCACCCACATAGAAGTTTATCATCACAAATTTGGAGCTGTTGGGGTAGAGGCCTCCATTTCCTTTAGCCAAGTGCCATAGTTTGCACATCCAGGGGAGCAGGCTGCACCAAACAAACATACCTTCATATGGTATTCGGTAGGCTTTAAGTTCAAGTCTCCATGGTTTCACCACAGAAACTGCAGTTAGTTGCTGTCAGCTTCATCCACTGGTGGAACATTTTTTTCCATGTCACACATCAAAGCTACTGGATACTTTCCAAAGCAAATGAGAATTTCACTGAGATTGTGTAACATGTCAGGCCCCGATAGCAAATAGTCATTTAGGTAGGTTCCCTTGTACCTAACTGAGTAATCAAACACATAAAATCAAACATAATCAAACACAGCACAACACTTATCTGGCTTCTTTTTATGCTGAAGTGGAATATACCTTTGCTCACCGTCCCTTCCACAATTATTTACTCCTTCAACCTCTCCTCTTTCAATGACCTCATCGATAAACTTGACATACTGATCATTAAATAAAATTATTATTATTATTATTATTATTATTATACTGTATCCTTAATTCCTTTTCAGCCTTCTTTTAAGGTGGTTCAGGTGTATCAAAGCTGAGGGTTTGTTGTCAGTTAAGATGGTTCTGATTCTGAAAGACAAAGGCACTTGATAATGGACATGGTGATTTTTTTTATTTAATTTTTGAATCAACATTGTTGATAAATAAGTCATTTTGAGATACCTTTTTGCTGTCCTCATTGCTGTGATTAAAGTCAGACTCTAGAATGTGAATAGCAACTGTAGGAGTTACTGGAGGAAGTTCTTGAATAGCAACTCAATGGAAAAAGCCCATTGGCATCAGAAGCATTTGTAATGTGAGGGACACACTGGTGAGCGGTCTGGGACTCCTCCTGCAGAAAATTTTGAATGAAGTAAATGCCATTTCCTACATTCTGATGTATTTCAACAGGTTGTTAAACAGCTACGTTTACCTACATAAGTAAACACTTGATTCAATAACTATTTTAGAGAGCCAGCACAATAAGAAGTAGCCTGACCAACAGCCCTCCTTGTGTGAATAGAGCATGCTCCACTTCTCTCACGCATCCTAATCCTGATAAATCGTCTGACTGTAACGTTAGCCGCAGGCATGTGGCAGAGACTTTCCATTGGTCCAACGTGGGAAGGCAGACTTTTCTCAGGTCGATGAGAGTCAAGCTCTACTGTAGTGAACCCCAGCCAGATAATGGTGAAGGATACTGATGTTTCAAGACATTTCTTTATTTGTTTCCTTAGCATTCTTATCATAAAAACAATTTAAGAGCTACAGTGCATAAAATTAACAAAATTTAACTCTTCATTAAACAATGAATGACCACATTGATCATACAGACCATATCAACTGTATATTTTAGCACACAAAACAATGGGAAACTTTCATTTAAACAGTTAAGCAATGTTAAGGTTCTCCTTATACATGGGCGTAGCCAGGATTTTATGAGGGGTGGTTCATTTAAAGGAAAAGTGGACCTGGAAAGAGCAACACGCCCCGGTGGTTCACTGGAAGCGGGTCGGGTTGCCACTCCAAACTTTATCTCGACTTGGGTTCGATCCTCACTTAGTTGAACTTATTTTACGTTAGTCTTTTATTGGATTAAAAAAAGGAGTTTGTGTTATGCCTATGGTTAACACAAACTCCTTTTTTTATCCAATAAAAGACAAACGTAAAACAAGTTCAACCAAGTGAGGATCAAACCCGAGTCGAGATAAAGTTTGGAGTGGCAACCCGACGCGCTTCCAGTGAACCACCGAGGCGTGTTAACTGGTTCGACATTAGCGGTTTCTCCATACCTTCTCTTTCTAGCTCTCTTAACACAGAACTTGTGTTGTACGGGAGTTGTAGGCGGGACTTCATAGGCAAAGTGGGTGGTTCATTCGAACCCCCCGAACCCCCCCTGGCTACGCGCATGCCTTATAACATATAGCTTGATGCTAACCTCAGCATTTACAAATAAAAGGAATAAAAGCCATGTGAGAAAAGAGATCAAAATAAAAGCCTCAGACAGACGTTATACTGAAGTGCATTTCGAGCCATTTACAGGTATATTGATAAAAATGTTTTAGAACTACACCGGCCAGAAAAAAGACAAAGAGGAGATGGATGTAGAGAGGACATGGAAGTAGTTGTAGTGAAGACAGGGTTAAATCAAAAGTCAAAGTCAAGTCAAAGTCAACTTTATTGTCAGAACTGCAATATGTACAGGACATACACAGGATTGAAATTGCGTTTCTCTCAGTCCCTCGGTGCAACAGTAACCATTTAAACACTAAAACACTGAAACATTTAATAAACATAAGCATAAAATAGTAAAAGTGTAACACTGTCCTGAGTTTTTGCATAGTAGTATAAAAGTATGAAAATTTACACCAACACTAAAACACTAAACATTTAATGAACATAAGCATAAAATGAAATAATAAAAGTGTAATACTGTCCTGAGTTTTTGCATAATAGTATAAAAAGTATAAAAAGTATAACTAAATGGAGCAGTGACTTGCTGTGGCAATCCCTAAAGAGAGAAAAGCCAAAAGAAAAAAAAAATAGTTTTTATGTTCCAACAGTTTTAAAGGAGACCACATATTGGTTTTATAAATTTTTATGGTATTTCTGTGGGCTATCCAGACCATGTTCATTCAATTTAATGCACAAAATAATTCTTAGATAATAAAATATCCCCTTTCTAGTTATGCATTTTCTGACTTCCGTTCTAAACGACCGGTTTATGATAATGAGCTCTGAAGGCCACGCCCTTCAAAAATCTGTTTACATTAACTCCGCCCTCTGTAACAGCCAGTATCTCTAATCTGTTGTTGTTTTAAAATTAGCTCTTTTTTATTACTCATTTTACTTACTGTTAGTGCTAGCTTAAGATAACTTACCGAAATCCGTCTGCGCGCGCCACCATTAGCTGCTCCTTTTAGCATTAGCCCACCCGAATCCGAGACTAATGATAGCTCTTCCTCCTCCGGCACACCGCCCGCTTAGCTCCGCTCGTTGCATGCGGTGCTTTGGGAGCGATCGTTGCTCCAGTCCAGACACATACAAAGTTCACCGAGTGTTTCCAGGTAATTTATCTGTATGAGGCAACCTCTGACCGGACCCACGGTCCTCAAAAGCCAGCAGTTCCCAGCAGCTCCCGCCCGCAGATGGTCCCTTCGCCGGCGGTCTGCTCGTTTTATTTCTGCCGGCTGCGCGTTGGGAGCGATCGCTAATACGCTAAAAATTGAACTAAAACGTAAAAATAACAATTATACTTTATTTATAAAGCCATTTAAAACAACCACAGCTGCAACAAAGTGCTGTACACATGAAATTAAGAACATTTAAACAAAAGATGAGATGAAATCAGGAAAAACAACCGTCACGTCTTTTATACTGAAGTGGGTTGAGCCTAACCAGGGGTTGCTAGGTGAGGGGCTGGACTCAGGTTTGGGGTGGGTTGTCCTACGGCTTGTGACGTCACAAACCGCAGGATTTGAAAACGAGACATTTATATCCCTGAAAAATAAATCTACTTAGAGTAAATATACCACTGGGTGCATTTCTTTGGCCCTAGGACTGTTTTTTAAAGAAGTAAATACCCAACGTAGAGTAAAAAAAACATTAAAAAGTGAATTTTGCATAACCCATTTGCTCATGGTCAGGTACTAAATGCAGTATGTTTTTCATTTTGGATACCCAGGTGTACCATTTAAATACGTTGCTGTCCAACCTTTAGTCAAATTAACAATTTTACCATTTTGTGGTTCAGTTGTATTTATTCACTATAATACGATCTTCCACACTTCTTCCTAAAGACTGCCCATCATCTCCAGTCCAACATTAAAATAATGTTTAAAGGGGACCACAGATAGGTTTTTAAAATTTTTATGGTATGTCTGTGGGCTATCCAGACAATGTTCATTCAATTTAATACACAAACTAATTCTTAGATAATCAATTATACCCTTTTTAATTCTGCCATTTTTAACTTTCGTTTTGAACGATTGGTTTATGATAATGAACTCTCATGGCCATGCCCTTCAAAGATCTGTTTACATTAACTCCGCCCTCTTTTAAAATTAGCTCTCTTTTTAAAAGGGTTAGTGTTAACCTTTCCTGCTCAGTCTTTCATCCGTGGTCAAAAGACACAGGGGAGATTTTCCTCCAGGGCTGAAGTCTCTGCTTCAGGGTTAACTCCCTCGCTCGCCTTGCACATAAACCACACGGTGGCGGAAGGTTAATCCTCTTGTTTTAATAATAATTCCAGCCAACAGGTGCACAAACAGACTTTCTTACAGCCGCGTTTCAATTTGCCGTTCACTTTACTCCACACACACACACACACACACACACACACACACACACACACACACACACACACACACACACACACACACACACACACACACATAACTTACCTATGTCCACATTGGGGACGCATGTTTTAACTCCCTACTTTAGGGGACACCCCTTTCTGAATGGTTTAGGGACAAACTGCTAAGTGATTTTTTTTACTCTAAATTTACTGAAAACAAAGGTCACCTGAAAATTTTGTTTAAATCATTTTTTGATAAAATTGTTTTTTACCCTCACATTGGGGACCGGATAATTTTTTCATCCACTTTGGGGACTTGAGTTTTACACAGATACACAAACTGATTAAAGTCACCTTTGGGGACCTTATATCCATTTGGGGACTTCAGATTTACATAGATACACAAACTGATTCAAGTCACCTTTGGGTACCTTATATCCATTTGGGGACTTTAGATTTACACAAATACACAAACTGCTTAACGTCACCTTTGGGAACCTTGTATCCCTTTGGGGGCTTTAGATTTACACAGATACACAAACTGATTAAAGTCACCTTTGGGTACCTTATATCCCTTTGGGGACTTTAGATTTACACAGATACATAAACTGATTAAAGACACCTATGGATACCTTATATCCCTTTGGAGACTTCAATTCAATTCTGTTTATTTAAAAAGTCCAAATCACAACAAAGTTGTCTCAGGACACTTTACAAGAACATTCATATATGTAGAAAAGCAGCTTAGTAAAGGTCTATTTCTAAGAAAGTTTTACATAGGTTTACACAGATACACAAACTGAGTAAAGTCACCTTTGGGTACCTTAAATCCCTTTGGGGACTAGTCATTGTTTCATATACATCCATTTCAAAACATATGTAATATGAACAAAACAGTGTACTGCAAATATGCAACCTTGTATTAGTTTATATTGATCTGGCTGGTTGTTCTTGACTTTTGAATTGGGGAAACCTTGTTCAAAACAACCCAAAAATAAATGCTGCACAATATACTGTATGAGCAGCAATGCAAATGTGAAGACATACAGAAAGTACTCTAGATCATCAATATTAGAATTTCCTTTTATCTTTTCTAGCTCTATTGTTTAGCTTTGTGCCAAAAGTAGTTTTTTTTTTACCTTAATTTGGTTCAGCGGTCTGTTATCCAGCCTGAAGTTAGATAATCTGCACAAACTTAAAGACCATTGTTTAAACCAATTCTGAGCCACTTCTGTTGATGTGTGATAAACTCTGTTTTAGTTCACAGTTGGACCTCTGACATTGATGTTTTCCATTTTACTTCTGCTTAAGTACAGCACTTGCATAATATTTTTTTATTGAATATATGTTAACAAGATGTTTCCCCCTCCCAAAAAAATCCCCCCAAAATATTTCTCTATATCCCATCCATCCCATCCATCCATTTTCGTCCGCTTATCCGGGGTCGGGTCGCGGGGGTAGCAGCCTAAGTAGGGAGGCCCAGACTTCCCTCTCCCCAGCCACTTGGAGCAGCTCCTCTGGGGGAATCCCAATGCGTTCCCAGGCCAGCCGAGAAACATAGTCCCTCCAGCGTGTCCTGGGTCTTCCTCTGGGTCTCCTCCCGGTGGGACATGCCCGGAACACCTCACCAGGGAGGCGTCCAGGAGGCATCCTAACCAGATGCCCGAGCCACCTCAACTTCAATTTCTCTATATCACCCTCTTGAAATAGATTTTTCTTCAATAAATGAAAATCATAAATAAATGTATTTTCCTCTGATATAAATTCTTCCTAACTTTTAGTAGTTTTTTTTTTTAACTAGAGACCAGCCTATACATAGTTCCCATGTGACGTCACATCTGTGGGTTGTCCTGTTTGACCCTCCCACTTGTAGGTTTACTTGCAGTTTGAGCGCATTCAAATGGATGTCCATTTTTCACGTTGTTTTTTTTGTTAATTTCTAATTAATTACAATGGTTACTTCGTGTTGTGTCAGTGGGTGTTCCAGTCGGGTAGACGTTTGGGCAACGCGCAGGTTTCACTCAATCAAAAAAAAAAGTAAACATGAAGGATTTATCTCATCGGAGGAGCTGACAGCTGCAGCTTGCAGCCCCAACTCTGCTCGGATCTGCTCTGAAGACATCTGCCTTTGGCCGGTAAACAAAATATTCTACATTAATCATTTTGTGAAACTATGTCAGAACAATGTTAGAGTACAACTGTCTGTGTGTTAGAGCTGGGTTTTTTTTTTTCATTATTTAGCAAACCGTCTTGCATGCTGTTAGCTTAGCATCTCGCTAACGCGACAATGGCCTCCTCTGCTCCTCACGGTCCACCAGACCGTCCCAGTTGGAGAAGGACGACGGGAGCCAAGTCGTGCGGGCGACGCGTCGGTCCCATGGGACGTGGACGTGCCTCCGCGGCCGCCTCAGCGGATGCACGCCGTCCGACCTGAGCTCCGGCGAGCCACGCTCCAGATGCTAACAACATGCTAACTTCCAACACGGTAAGACTCAAAAGTGATAGTCCTGGTCCGTGTTGAGCCTGGACTTTTTTTGGCTGTGTGTTATTTTAGTTAAACCTTTATTTAGCTGGTTAGATATGATTGAGACAGTTTACACATCTTTTTTGGATTTAAAGCTGTGAAGTCAGTGTGTTGTGAAGCCGGTCTGCGCTCGCTCCTTGTATTAATTAAATAATTAATGATATCGGAGTAACTACTTTGTGACAAGTTGTCTGATTCGTCTGCCATGATTTCTTTCTCAAACTCATTTAACTAGATCCCTGCCAGTTTGCTCTTGTTCCTTGGTAAAGCTGTGGTAGCTCGTGTTATTGTCCGTATAATTTGCTCTGCTAGTTCGCCATCTTGCCTTCTTCTGCCTACAGATGTGGTGCGAAAACCGGTTTGCACAATACTGGGGGCGTGTCTGGGAACTATGTATTGGATTTTATGGACCAGCTTCTGGCTAAAGATGATTGGTTAAACATGTCAAAAATATTTTCCCAAAAGATTTAACAAATTTATAGTCTTATTTCAGATTTGTTTAGTATTAAATCATGTGAAATTTGAGACAATGTCAGCCCAAGAAATACACACAGAAGAAAAATAATTCCAACAAAAAATGATTAACTTTTTTACTAACAATTTCAGAACTCTATTGAAACACTCTGCAATTCAAATAAACATTGGAAAAGAGCATGAATCATCAGGACAGGCTTTGGGCAACAAAAATACACCTTCAATGGGCTAGTGTGTTTTGTGTTCAACATATTAATTTCAAGTATTACATCAAAACAAAAACTTAAATCATTATTTGGTACACAATTCAATCTACACATTCAATGTTTGATGCATTTTTTTAAACCTCAGTCTAATGTCAGTCCTTAAGCGTATGGGATTCTGCAATGATACAAGTGTCTTCACTAACAAATTAAAAAGATAACTGTTGAGGTAATTTTCAATAAAATTGTTATGAATAGTTAGCACCTTATCAACTGTTACATCTGTCATAGAGCACCAAGTATGAAGAACATATATGTCTTTGTCCAGGCTATACTAATGGTTAACAAACAAGTTTTTATTCTATAAGATGTAACCAGAGTAAATTTCTCCATTCCAAGATCTCCATTCCTATCAGAATAATTTTGTTATATTACAATAGTATTTTCCCCCTTTACATTTTATTATTATTATCTCAAGAAGTAATTTCTTAAAGATTTTTTTATTGTTAATTATTTCATTAATTTCAAACATTTATTTTTGGAAAAAAGTCCTCTTTTCTTTGATTCTCTTGAGTAAAAAGAAAACCAGCAGGAACAAACATCATTCAATGTGTTTGTTCTAGCATGGTTTCTTTGTCACCTGACTGGTAGCAGTATGCAACCATCAGTATCTCATCAAATCAGCTGGTGCTCATCAGGCAAGGTGGGAGAGGCTTTACAGTTGCTGCTGCAGGAGAGGCTTCAAGTTGTTTGTAAACCTCTCTCTAATGCTGTTTGCCACATGTGATGACATGCCTCTCAACTCTTACATGTGTATTTGTGGGACAGAAACCTTCTGCTGATTATGTGTTTTAACCGTGGGAACTGGTGAGTGTTTTGTTTGTTGTCTGGAGCTGGCAGAGTTAGTGCTGGTCTCCATGTAATTGTTTGGGCTCTGTGTTAGTTCAGTGCTAATGCTAACAAACTTTTTTGAATATTCTTTGACATCATCTTGAAGTAATTAACTGAAGGTACATTAAATGGTGGAATGCTATTTTGTACTAATGTGAAATATTGAGAATCTAATGTTATTTGATTTTTGAAAAGTACTCAACTGAGTTTAATTATATTTATAATCTAAACTTAATTACTATAGTAAAGATGGAAAAGCATGTACAAGTATTGATTATATTTATGAAATGATTTTGATGTTGATAAAAACCCAGGGTTATTTATTAAGAGGTCTGCTTTATACAGGCCAGGTTCCTGATTCTGAAGGCTCCTGATTCCGAAGGTTCCTGATTCTGATGATCCTGATTCCGGATCGTGTCTGTTGTCGAGCTGACCAGACTGGCGAGCTACCCTATAATGAACCAGGAGAACTGTTGAATTCCCTCAACTCCTTCCAGTCTGGTAGGAGATGTTTAAGCCTACAACCACATCCACATTTTCCTCTGGACTGAACTGAATTGGATCCTTTCCAACAATCCATCTTACTCCCATCAAGGAGTTGAACTGTGAACATTTTTTCCCATGGCTATAAGAAAAGAAAAACAATTGTGGAGAATTCATGGTTTCAAGTACTTGTTTGTATGTATAGATTTTGTAAATATTGTATAATATAATTCACTTTCTTGGCACTATAAGGTTGTCTGTGTGTTTTTACAAGGTACCACTTCCCTCTAGCAGTCAAACCCAGACTCTTCTGATTTAACTATCTCATTAACCAACTCAAATACCCATATATGTTATGTATACATGCTAC